>NIPM01002049.1:0-12168 GCA_002738285.1 Holacanthella duospinosa | reverse complement strand
TCTAGTGTCTTCAACGCAATTTTGGCCCTTATTAAACTTAGAAACTATATTTTTCACTGTATTATATTTATAGACCTTTTCTCCTATCGTTTTAACCAATTCTATATGTATTATTCCCGAACTGTGGCCTAGAATTACTCCAAATTTGATAAATACACGTTGTTCTTTATCGGTTATTGAATTTTTATAACTTATTCATTATAATAATTTAAACAAATATGCTTTAAAAATAAAGCTTAATTTATAGAAAATATTATATATAAATCTTGGCACTAGATATTAATTTGCATATTTATTATTAATTAAAATTCGCTTACCTTTTTGCGTAAAACGGCGTAATAGAACCCTAAGCGAGGTTTCGAAAATTTTGTCAATATACCAAATGAAAATGAACAGAAAAGAGATATTTATATAATAAAATTACATATAAATCAAAAATATTATTTATTGGATCATGAATTCGTGGTTTATTAATCAATTTTGCATGGCACTAATATGGTATTTTGTTTTGATTTATACCCGATTTTATTGAATATCATTTACAAGTTAGCACAGTGTCAAATTCCAAGCAAACCAAGCAGTTGCGATATATTTTCAACGCTTTGTAAAATAAATCTTATATAGATTTTATGTAAATTTGAAATTAACTATTTAGTTAAAATGTAATAGATTATTAAAGTTACACATTTGTTTATTGATTAACACTTTTACACATAATAACAACTTTATACAATGAATTGAGTTTAAATCATAAGAAAATTATCATTGATTTTTAAAATTTTTTATTAAGTATGTGTTAATTGACCTTATGGTTATATAAAACATGTTTTACAAGTAAAAATTATTGACGTCAGTCTTTTGGTGGATTTTCTAGATGTTCATGATTAAATTCAAAATATTTTTCTGTTGTAAGTGGATAAATAAGTCTAAATATTTATAAATACAAAAACATAATTATTATACTTAAATTATTTCAGTTTTTTATAAAATGATAATTTTATTTCAATTCTACATCCACTATCTCTCTAGATCAAGATATTCTTAACAAAGACCTACTGAAAATCGATGAATGCTATATTTTGGGCTTTTATGTTCTACTATCAAGCCATTATAACTTAATGGTGAGCAGAGGTGGGAATTTATGACGAAATTTTATAAATAGTCAGAATGATACAACCTATTGGTATAAATCATTATAATAACATCTATCTTGCTATTGATATTTTTACTCTTTATTAAAGTTTGACTGTTTCGACCTTTAAAAATTCTTTAGATGAAAACACCAAGTTCTATTAGACCAGTAAATCTTGACCAAGAGGAAAGCATTAAAGAAATAAAAAAATCTCTAGATGAAGTTTGTGAAATACTAAAGGATAATATCTCAAAAGCATTGAACTTAAGTATCAGCGCTTTTGAGAAGTTAATCAAGTTATTTGAAATGACTGAAGATACAGAACCATTATTGGGTTCTTTTAAGAGACTGCCATTATTTTTTACAAAGTTGAGGAAATATGACTACGTTATGAGGTAACAAATCTAATCTTATATAATAGATCGTATACTTATGTCGTAAATATTTACATCCTGTATATCGTTTCTGCTTAATTTTCAGAAAAGAAAAATATAAAAAAACCAAGAGATATTTAAGTAAACAACGCAGAGTTATAGATAAAAAACAAGTGGCTATATTTTTCTTATATATTAGTATAAAGATCCAGAACATTGTAAAAATTACGCATTGTATTTCTTTAATTCAAAGTATTTAAGCCTTTTTTAATTTGTAGAGCTAATACAGAAAAGTATATTAATTATTTAAAGGATATAGGAGAATGTATAATTTGAGTAAGGCCAAAGAATATTTCCTTCAAGGTTTGAAATTCTTAGATGGTATATTTTTATTTATTACGTTAAGGTGATCAAGACTATGAATCATCAGTAAGTATTATAAATATTTTGGATTTCTAGAAAAAGAGGATCTAAGACTTAATATTATATATAATTTATCTAGTTGTTATATAGAGTTAAAAGAATATAATAAGGCAATAGATCGTTTAAAGGGAGGGATCAAATTAGTTGAGAATTTATGTAACAGAGACCCCGAAAATAAAAATGGATCCTACGAAGAACTCAAAAAATTTCTCAAAAACCTATCTCTAGCATATTCTTTCACAGATATCGAAAAGGCCATTTATGTAAACAAAATCATACAATTTTTAGTATATCAAAAAAGAAATAGAAATCACAAAAAAGTTTTCTTTAGATGGGGAAGATCTAAGTTTATTCGAACTTCGTTAAAATATATTGTATTGATTTCTTTAGAGAGGTTGTATATTATTTCAGAAGATTTTGATAAACTGCAAGACTGTTGTTTGGAAATTAAAGGTAATGTTTTTCAATTTAATTTAAAGAATATTATGCCAGCTCCAAAGATAAAGACGAGGAGGCAGAACAAGGCAACGAGGTATATGCTAGTGTCAAGATTTTAGACTTTCTTGGAAAAATTGGAAAACATCAAACAGTGTAAAATGAAGCTTAAAATATACGAAAACACGGGAAAAGCATTGAATTTCTATTTTCAAATAGGTGACACATCTTTGTATATTTATATAGCCATTCATTATTACGATATACACTTTATATTCTTATGTGTAGAAAATCTCTGTTTCATTCTGTCAGATAAAATAAGAAACGAAGAATACCGTCAACTTGTTTTTGATACTTTTGAAAAATTGATCGAAGATGTGGAATATATTTTCTTAATAATTTAGGATGTCAAAGATAGAAACAAGCTCATAAACATAGAAATCCTTATACATAAATTTATATTTTCTGGTTTATCAGGAAACGAAATGAAGAATATGTTTATTTATGTAAAATGGTTCATAGAAAATGTCCAAAAACTTGAATTCTCTAACCAGTTGAACTATTATCAAGAAATTTATCATTTTTATCGAGTATTACAAAGTCTGATATTTTATTTAGAAAAATAAACCAGATATTATTAAACCGTATTCCTCATTTTAATTGATTTTTAGAAATAAGGCTACTGTAATTATAATTGTAAATGTTGTAGATTGTTGAAGTTTCTGTTGAAATTGACTATTTAGACCAAATTAGAGCCCTCACACTTGAAATGGACAAGGAAACAAGAGCAAAATCAGTCGCGGATCTTGTCCAATATTTTCAAAATGAGTATTACAAAAAATACTTTACAGAGGTAATCATTTTTTTAAAATTTTAGGTCAAAATTGGACAACTAATATTTAATAATACAATACTAAATCCAGAAGAATACATCTGTGATGTTTTTGATATAAGATATGTAAAGCTCAAATCGATAGTTGAATATTTTGATAGTATGGTATTTCTTTATTTTTAGGCTATAAAATCGAGGATTTCAAGTCCAGTTTTCAATCATTGAATGGTGCAAACTTTTACGATACTCATATTTCTTTAATGGATACGTTTAATATTTTACATGACAATGATAATGTCGCCATCGATGTAGATATACGAGAACTGGGTATTGTTATTTTACTTAACCTTTAGGATTATTATCTGAACATCTGACACCATATTTTCGTATTTTAAACTATAAAAATACAAGAAAAAATATTACAAAGTTGAATTTGAGCAATAATATGCTAGGTAATATCATCATTTTGTTAAATTATTAGATGATTCTGCCATCACTTCTTTATTCGAACTAGGGATATTTTCAACTTTGAAGCTATTAAATTTAAGTGCAAATTCTATTTCAACAATCGGTGTACAGATATTGGTTGATAGTCATCAAGATTTTTTCAAGCTAATGCATCTAAATCTTTCGTTTAATTGTTTGGATCGAGTAACAGTTGAGCAGGTGAATTCATTGATCGAGAGATATTCTAAATTGACTAGACTAGATCTGAGAGATTCTGATATATCAGTTGAGTTGCAAGATAGATCGGATTTTGATTTTTTATATTAAATCATTATTGTTAGCTTACTTGTGCCGTTTGGTCATAATTAGTGATGGGGCATGAAATTTTATCAAAAATTTAACCTGTTAATAACTTTTTAAAAAGACTTTATATCGATTCGGGATCTTGCTTTATGATACAAACACACCACCTAAACCTATTTTTGTCAAAAAATACTAATTATTTTTTCATACTATGATGTTTTGTAATTTACTACAAAAATTGGTTGAGTTTAAAATGAGTTTAATTTCAATTCATTGACTAGAAAATTTTTCAAAACAATGGCAGGAGGAAAAAAGCCAATAAGCGTTGAATGGAATCACTTTAATAAAGTCATAGATAATGGTAAGGTAAGAGCCAAATGTAAA
The DNA here is from genome assembly GCA_002738285.1 of Holacanthella duospinosa. Lineage (NCBI taxonomy): Eukaryota > Metazoa > Arthropoda > Collembola > Poduromorpha > Neanuridae > Holacanthella > Holacanthella duospinosa. The sequence goes on along the minus strand of NIPM01002049.1, from coordinate 7,838 downwards.
CACTTTAGCCACTTAAGAGCACCTTTGATTACAAGATTGAAAAAGCACATTTCAACTTGTGAAGGTTTGACTAATAAAAGTAATTAAATAATTAGGGAACAAGAAAAACAATAATAGATTGAATATGACTATTCAACAACTTCTACTGTAGATTTAACATCAAAAGCTGATTCAATCAAAGAATTTAATGATGACGATCAAGATTTAGAATCAATCTCTGAAGTACAAAGTCTTTCTACTTCAATCAATAATGAACAAAGATTGATAACCAAATATTTAGATTTTAACAATGAAAGAAATTAAGCTCATCTTGAGTACCTTCAATGTAAATGGATGTTCAATTCTGGTATAGCGCTTTCAACCACAGAAGATCCATATTTTATAGAGTTTGTTAAAGCTTTAAAGCCAACTTATAAACCTCTTTATAGAAAAAATCTATCAAATAGTTTATTAAACACTTATTGTAGCGATTCCTATAAAACCGTATTGGAAAAAATAAAAGACACTGATACAGTACGAATTTTAATGGACAGTTGGTCAAATGTGCGCAATGAGGGTATAATTAACGTCATTATTACAACACCATTGCCGCTTTTGTATAAAAGCGTTTTAGTAGGTGGTAATAGACAAATTACTGAATATGGCACATTATTTTCGTTCAGAGAAATCCCTTTTTGATTCTTTGCTTAACTCAACCAAATTTTTAATGAATCTAGATTATTCTCACTCTTGTTCAACCAATTATTTAATAAGTAAAATGGGGACTACTCTGAACGAAAATAAAGTGCCCTATTTATTTTTATGAATCGACAAATGTAACAAAAGATGCATAACGATCTGAATACACCCGATTATATTAAATTTCACTAGCATTTACCCTATATGGGAGTTTATTTTCGTTCAGAGTAGTCCCCATTTTACTTGTTAAATAATTGGTTGAACAAGAGTGAGAATAATCTAGATTCATTAAATATTTGGTTGAATTAAGAAGAGAATCAAAAAGGGACTACTCTGAACGAAAATAAAGTGCCATATTTACTGAACAATTGCTTAAGTTACACAAAATTCAATGAAATTTCATTGAATGAAAAAACATTGATTCTCCCCATCACTAGTCATAATATCGTTTGTATAAGCTTGGGTTTCAGTGTTGATCATTTGGTAAAATCTGAGAGAATAAAAGCATTTTGTATCTGATAATAAAACAGAATATAAATAAAAGTATCATTAATATTTTCTGAAGTTAATTAAAAAAGTTTGAATTTATTTAAATCTATTCAATAAATCAATTCATTAGAATTAAATTTGGGCACAGTTTTCAGCAAATATAAAATATATAATAAGTTTAGTATTTAAATTTTTTAAAGTTTGACATAAAACTTTTTTAAATAAATTATTGACAAGAGTGGGGTTCGAACCCACGCGTGGTTACCCACATCAGGGCCTAAACCTGACGCCTTAGACCTCTCGGCCATCTTGCCATGTAAATATTTTCGTTTTTATTAAATTATTTTATCAATTTATATGAAAGTATTTATTAATTAGAATTTTATTAAAGTTTTATTTATTTTATAGGTTCATTGATTAAGTCATCTACAATTTAATTATTATTACGACTTTTTTCTTACAGTAAACAAGTTTTTGATTCTATGAAGATGCCTGTAAATTTGAAAACAAATATTTTTTATATAAAATACATCTTGAAAATGGCGATTTAATAAAAATGATACTATCTGAATTCATAAGATATTAGGCTTAATTTTGGAATAAATCGAACCTAAGGTTAAATTCTTTACATAAATCTTAATCCAATTCTACTTTGCGGAGATTGAACAATGCCTTCTTTAACACAGGAGATTGAATAATAAAATTTTCGGCAACATAGTCTAAGGAATTCAACTTAACAATTTGGTTATTAGACTTTATGTTTAAGTTTCCAAATACAGTTCTAAGTCTTTTAAGGTTTAATTCTTTGTGTTGATTGGATTGATAAATAAATTCTCTCCTACGAAAAATAAATTAGACAAATCCATCTCTTCCTTATTATTAGAGATTATCAAATTATTGGTTACAGATTTCAAACGATTTAGACTAAAGTTAATAATGTTGCTAGACCTTATATAGGAATTCTTGTATATTATTTTCGGGTTGGTATCCAAATTGCTTGATCTGGTTGTTTTGGATATTCATTTCTCTGACTACTTGTATCCTTTACCGCTTTAATTTCTTCGATTGTACTATTCGCGATAACAAGTGACCTAACATTAATAAGATTTTCTAAATCCATGATGCCTAGTTTAGAATTATGGATGTCTACCAAATAAGCATTGTCCGATTCAAAATAGATAGTATTGATTTCACTCCCGGCTATGTTGATGTGCTTTACTTATCCTTCTAAAATCAAATTCACTGATTTCGCTATCCCTGATTGCCATCTTATTTGCTTTTTTGAATGATGGAGCTTTAAACCAGTCCCAAAAGCTCAATTCATTTACAAGCTTAGAAAAATCGACATCAATTATCAATGATAAATCTTCTACATTAGGTAAATTAGAATATTCAGTAAAACTTATAATATTATAATTGTATTGGCCGTTATATATTTTATTCGTTAACATAGTTTCTCACTTCAATTCCTTAGATTTTATTTCTACTCTACTTGCCCTAGAATGAATATAATCGATTACGGAAACATTCAATTGAAAAGTCAATACATTTTCTTTATTTCCTCTATATATCACAGTGTTCATGTGATCATCTTTTATATGTGTCGAAATTAAATTGGTGTTATTTTCTATATAATAGGGCGTTCCACGCAAAGAGGGATTCGAATTTTGTTTAATCACTCCTTTAATAATATGTTAATAATACCAAGTATTTTAAATTAATTTACATATATGACAAGCTTTATTTATAAATAATTATGTTTTGAATATTATCATGAATAGCTTGCAAAAATTAAAAGGTTCAATTTCAGATAAAGAACTGCAGATTATTATCAAATTTGGTGTAATCCTGGGACACAGTTCTGGAATAATTCATAGAGAATTAGTTGAATTAGTTGGAAATAGTGCCTATAAACTAAATACAGTCAAGAATTTAGTTACTAAGCTTAAGAGAGGCTACAATGTGGTCGAAGATAGCCGAGGAGGCGATACAAGTGATGTCTTGAAGAAAGAAAATGTAATAGATAAAATTAAAGAATTATTGACCCAAACTAGAACATGATCTTGCCTCGAACTTTCTATGCGGGTGAATTGTAGAAAAACAACAGTATTTCGATATTTAACAGAAGATTTACAAATGAAAAAATTATTAAGTAAATAGATAACTCATTTTCTCACGGATGAACAAAGAGAACATAGTGTGTTATCATGTAAAAACAATATGCAACTCTTATCGAGACAAAATAACTTAATTGATCGAACTTTGGCAATAGATGAAACTTGGGTGTCTTTATATATGCAACCCCAACGTGACCAGATTCGATCTTGGAGAAATAAGAATGAAGACTCACCTGAATTTGTACTTCAATCTAAATATGAAAGAAAGAAGATGCTAAAATAGCAATGGATTTTCAAGGTGTTGCTTATTGGAAGTTCTGTGCCCCTAAAGAGACTGTAACTTCAGATGTCTATAAAAACTTCCTAATCGAATTATTAGACAAATGGTTACCTGATAAGAAATTCAAGGTACCTATAATATTACATGATAATGCTAGGTCAATAAATCAAATCTTATAAAGCAGTATTTTATTGATGAAAATATTCGGATTTGGGATCATCCTCCCTATAGCACTGATATTAGCCCACCTGATTTCAATTATTTCAAAAAATTAAAGGGGAAGTTAAAAGAGAATATTTTCGACGATTGGAATGAACTAGAAATTCAGTTAGAAAGTGAAATTCTGGAGCTTAATTCTAAATGTTTTATGAATGGTATCCAGAAGTTACCCGAAAGATGGAGAATTGTAATAGATGTAGAAGGTTCGTATCTATAAACATACAAAATTTCAACTTTTATCTTTTATAGTAAATTTTTTATTTAAAAATTTTCGAGTCCCTGTTTGCTCGGAACGGCCTAATAATATCAATTACCAAGACCATTGTCGTTGATTATCTTACTTGTGCCAAGTTGAAATTTTCAATTACTTCTATAGTTGTATTGGTCAAATTTCATATTTGAACGCTTTCTAAATTATCACAATTTTTCATGTATAACATAGATTTACTAAAGTTGAAGCAGAAACTCTTCTAATATCTTTATTATTAAATATGAGGACGAAATCGATTATTTTCACGCTTAAAGCTATGTTATCTAAGACTATCTTGTCGTTAAAGATCGCAATTTCTTTATACCCATTATTTATGGTAATGCTGTTATATCTTTTACATTCTATATTTCTTTCAATGTTACGATGAATAAAAAGAATTTCACAAGAATCAGACAAAAAGGTAGGAACAAATACAGTAATCTCCCGAATAAGTTCGCACAAAATTCACGAATATCAGGGTTCAACATCTTTTTTCAAAAAAAGTAAATTTTAATCAATAATATTATTAATTATTTCTTGAGCATATCAAATAAGGTCATCTGGTGCAAAGGTATCTGCTTCTTTCTTTTTTCATTCAACGAAAAATCTCTCATCTTCTTTGAAAATGCTTCAAAACCGCGCATATCATCGTAAGCGTCTCTAGTTTTTTCCTGAAAGTCTACAGAATTCAATTGATTCTCTATTTTGTCAATTTGATCGTAAAGTTCATAAAAATTGAATGAAAATTGAGGTTGAATTGGTTCATCAACATCCATTATATCCTTTTCTTTTTGCAAACTATTAGATGTAGATTTAATAACTTTATTGACTTCTTCCAATAAAGCTCTAGAGTATTCTTCATTATCTTCATCATCAACATGAATGTAATTGTCCAAATCTTGATTATTGATTTCATCTGATATTGCTTCAATACGCTTAACTAATTCAAACATACCAAAAATAGTACTATCTTGATTATCTACCATTTCATGATTATTCACTATTTCACAATCAAATTCAATAATACCCGCTTTCAAAATGATTTTTTAATAGTAGTTTGAGTTATAGAATCCCAAGCCTCTTTCACATATTTAGCTGTATCCATTAAATGAGCTGGATTTCCGTAGATTACTCCAGCAGTACCCCTGCGCATTAACTTTGCCATTTCTCTCTTGCGGGCTTTAGTATCTTCATTAAGACTATAAAAAGCAAGAACATCCTTCAAATACAGATGTTTGTACCTTTTCTTTAGTGCAGCAATTATTCCCAAATCTCAAGGTTGCTTCCAACTTGTGAAATTAGCTGGTAAAACACTACTTTAATGTGGTATCTCTCGAATGCATTAAAGTTAGCTGGAGCGTTATAAAGAATAATCAATACTGATAGAGTTGTTTTCTTTCTAACATGTGGGAAGAATACATCGTCAAACCATTTCCAGCAAACACTAACGTCCATCCATGCACTTTTTTTATTTTAATATGAGATAGGCAATCTTCTATTTTTACTACAAGCAGGCTCAATTGATTTTCTCATCATAGTTACAGGAATTTTATTGGATCCGATAGAGTTAGCACAAACTAGTAGTGTCACTCGTTCTTTTGATTTTCTTCTACCTCTTGTACTAGATATATCTTCTGAAGGCATTAAGAGAGTATATCTAGGCAACATACGAAAGAACAAACCGCATTCATCCATGTTATACACATTCTCGCATTTATATTCTTTAATTTGATTATACAACTTATTTAATGATCCAATAGAACAGGATCGTTTTTATCTACTTCAGCCTCTTCTCCGTGGAGCGACATAGTGTTTATACCATATCGAGATCTAAAATTAGACGACCATTGCCAAGTAGCCTTAAATTGTTCTTTTGTTATATTGAATTCTTCGACAATATCTTCTGCTCTTTCTTTAGTCAGTGAGGGCGGTACAGCTAGTTTAGCCAGGCGCACCAAATTTATCCAATCATATAACTTCTCTATTTTTGTAAATCTTCCTTTGCTAAATCTAAAAATTTCTTCTCTTCTTTGTTCGCTCATTAAAGCTGTACGTTCTGGGATTGAATCTTTTTGATTCATAATCTTTCTAATAGCTGTATCGCTGGCACCATATTCTCTTCCGATTGATCATTTGCTAGGTAGATTAGGGCTATTAAGTTTATATATAATTTCTTTCATTTTCATTTAATCTCTTTCCTTTTCCTTTATTCTTCATTGGATGGATGAAAGTTTTCTTTTTGTTGAAGATTTAAAATCAAGTCGGTCTATATAAATCGCAATAACCAAAAGAATGTAAAATTTTGATAAAATGCTTATTTAAATATTAAAATCCCTTAAATTCGCATTAAGACTCTGGGTTCAATATGCGAACTTAACCGGGAGACTACTGTAACCAGAATAAAAACATAAACTAATTGCTGAAAATATATGTGCTGTATCTATTCGATTTGAGCCAAGAAAGCGTATTTTATTGAATATTAGAGCTTTTTATTAAGCCAAATTAGTGGCTAATTGATTAATCGCTTTTCTATGAGAAAACATTAGGATGTAAAATAAAATAATAAAATAAAAAGCAAGTGAGCGAATTTTTAAAGAAAAGAAATTATCAATTTTTCGCTTCTTGATATCTCTTCTCAATATCTTTCCAGTTAACAACTTTCCAGATCTCTTTCAAATAATCTGGTCTGACATTCTTATATTGAAGATAATAAGCCTAAAAATCAATGATAAAAAATATAAAAACATGTTCCCAAACATCAATTCCTAAAAGAGGGACCATTTCTAAAGGTATAATAAAGATATTGTACCAATTAAAGGATCTTGATTTGCTTTCGTCATAATGTCAAGTTTCTTTTTGTTCTTGCAATATCCCTGAAAAATAAACAATATTTTTATTTTACAAACCAACCCCAACCAGATCCTTGTACTGCTGCAGTAACAGTGTTAAATTTAGTGACAAAATCATCAAAAGAACCAAATTCTTGATCAATAGCTTTACTAAGATCACCTATAAATTATTAAATGAATTCTATCATAATTTTACCTTTAGTAAGCTCTCCTCCTCCGTTTTTAGTAGGACACAAATTTTGCCAAAAAATAGAATGGTTAACATGACCACCACCATTAAAATTGAACCCAGATTGAAGTTTAATTTGCGCTTTGACGTCATTCTTATTCACTGCCTCGTGCATTTGTTCTTCAATATTGTTAAGAGTAGTAACATAAGTTTGATGATGTTTCGAATGATGAAGCTTCATAATCTCTGCACTTATTACTGGTTCTAAAGCCTAAATAATCAATTAATTTTTAGAAAAGTTACATTGTAATCATAAGGAAGGTCTGGTAATGTGTGTTTTGATCTTCGACTAAGTCTAATAGTTTTGGTTGCTTTGATTTGTTTCAACATTTTCAATTTTGTTGCACCAAGATAACTTTATATTTTTCATAAAATGGGCATATGCTAGTTATATTGGTGAATGTATCAAATTGATTATATGCTGAAATTTTGCATTTATGACTATTTTAGCTTTGATATCTTGATGGAATTTTACAAAACAAATTGTGGCAAATACATATCTTTTCATGAAAATAAATACTTTGAAATTAAAAATCATTAAATTGATAATTACATTAAGCATTTCACAATATCATTATCGAATTTTTTCATTGTTCTTTTTGCCAATTATAGATGGTCAACTAAATAGCCGCACAAAAATGAAAATAGAATATTTCGATCAAAGATAAACGAAAAATTGTGAACTTTTATTTATTTAATTGATTGATGAATATTAAAATACATAATT
>NIPM01002048.1:2996-12999 GCA_002738285.1 Holacanthella duospinosa | reverse complement strand
AGAGAGCTATTATTAGTTTACATGTGGACTTTGTTAGAATTTTGAAATTTGAGTATGGGCAAATTCCATACACGAAAAATTAAGTATGGGCTAATATGGAATAATGTAAATAATGTAATTCCATAAAGGACTCTAGATTTCGNAAAAATTAAGTATGGGCTAATATGAAATAATGTAAATAATGTAATTCCATAAAGGACTCTAGATTTCATAAAATTTATGATTACAATGCCTTAACATTGGCCTATCAATGAATATTTCGTCTGGTGATGTGAGTTTTAATTAGGGATTTCCCGAATATTCGAAACTATTCGGATACTTCGGACGAATAGATTGGTTGTACAAGATACTTCCAAAAGCCTAGAGAAGTTAAGATCTTTCACTTTTACTCAAAATTGCAATTGAGGAAGGTTAACAATTCACCTTGCTCAGGAAGAAGTCGGGAAAGGTTATCTTCGTGTAAACGCCCTTTTTCAGAGAATAATCGTACTAAACTGACAAGTACTTCCGCACTAATAGAGTCATGTTTGGAAAAACGGAGTGGTTTTGTTTCTATCATACAAATGGACTCTCTTTCCTGTCTATATTTCGTAGAACAGTATAAGAGATAAGACCTGATTTCACTTGTGAAGATTACTTGTTGTTGGAATGAAGTGAGTTGTTCAATCGTCGTGATATTTTGCGCTTAATTTTTTTTTTGAAATTTCTTTGAAATTTTTTCAAAATGAATCATGAGTCTCTTTGGTGTCAAGAGGATTTTGGATATTATTTGTAGACGGGTTTTCTGCAGTCGGAATTTTGAAATGCTTATAGTTTTCAGACATTTCTGCCACCAAATTTTCATGGGCTTCTGCTTCGATAAAAGGCAACTTGTAATGAAGATCAAAGAATATAACGCATGTGTAGTTTAAATCTTTGAACAAATTTTTAAACAAATTTTTAAACCTCTGATGCTAACTTTGAGAGTTACTTTCAGTTTCCCTACTCTGAAATGCTTAGGCTGATCCTTTTCCAAATAATGTATGAGGTTCATAAGACATGGAAGTACTTCTGAAATCATTGATTCTGACTCTCTGATGTTTTTGTTATTTCTTCAAAAGGTTGAAGAAAAGAAAGTACTTCCAGTAAATACCACTGATTTTGGGTCAAATTCACAATCCTTGCCTCTTCCGCTAAAAAATATATGATGGCAGCATTTTGTTTCAAAAGACGATTTAGCATGTAATAACACGAGTTCCACGTGTAGGGACATCTTGCACAAGCTTCTGAACTTCCAAATTAAATTCTTTCTGTATAGCGCGGAATCTATTTGTTTTGGAGAGGACTAATAGAACGAGCTGTTTAAGACTAGTCGAAAGACACTCAATGCACATTTGCTTTCGAATATTCGTCGAATATTCGTCCGAACTATTCGTATTCGGTTTCATTTCGAATATTCATATTCGGAATTTTTTCGAATACCACTATTCGGAGCATCCCTAGTTTTAACTTATTTAAAATAAATACTAAATTGATGATATTTAAAATTTTATTGAAAAAAAAATTTTTTAATGCCTTTTTAGCTCTGCTTAGTACAGAAACGTTTTTAAATTTAAATGAAAAATAAAATTCTATTTTATTCCCACGACTAATAGTATTAGATAGAATTATAATCCGAAACTTTAATTTCAGAAGTGCATGAAACAAATTGATTTTTCATTCACTGATTTGAATGATATTTGCTCTTATTATGAATTTGCTCATTTTTGTGAAACGGAAAAAAAAAATTTTTTTTTGGGTGGTAATATTCAACATATTAAATCAAATCCTATCTGGGTTTAGGTGTATACATTTTGGATGAATTTCTTCTTGAAAGTAATCCATGTGAGGATACAAGCAACAAGTTTTGTGTTGGATCTGGTTGGGTTGGTTTTGGTTATTACTGAGATTTTGTAAAGAAAAAAAAAAGAAACATTAAAATTTATCATGAATCTGTTGGTTGAATTGATGGATGTTGACTAGAGGAAAATGAATTCTTTCTTTAGTAACGACTAACGAGTAAACGACCACAACTTTTCTAATTTATCACCGTCATCATCATCACCCAAGGCCAAATTTCATGACATCATCGACTGTTTGAGCCAATGATGGTGATTGAGTTCACACATTTGGAATGTTTTCTTGGAAAATCCTCTAATCATAAACCAACTAACCAAACCGCCCATCACCAGAAAATATAACCCTAAAAATACTTCATTTGGCGTACTAACATCTATCTAAACATAGAATGAGTGTTAGGGTTGCATCACCAAGGATCAAACATCACCGCTAGCTTCATGCCCAATATGCTCAATCTAATGATTTCTAAGATTCAGCGACCACATGTAAAATGTGTTTTAGATTAAAAAAATTATGTCTGAAACCTCTTTGAGATTCGTTTTTGCATATTTTCATTTTTTAAAGCTTGATTTATAACATTGGATACTCGGAGTGTCAGCCGGTTAATGTACGGTGTGAGGCGTAAATTTATTCAATAATTTAAATTAGTTGCTATGTAAAATGTACACATCACAAAATTTGAAATCAAAAAAATTCATGATCATACCACACAAGATGTGGGCAACACTCGGAGGAGCCAATGTGTAAACAAAAAGTGAAAGTAAGAAAAAGTAATACTAGATTGACTATGAAACATCCTGTATCTAAGTAGCACGTAAGATTCTTTTATAGCCTTTGACCAAAGGAAAGGAATACCGAGTATTCAAAATAAAAGTTAATGATATTACTGCATTGCCGTAAACCCTAATATTAATATATCGCACAAAATTTTTTCACATGAGCTTTCTTGAATGAATTATTTGACAAACCGAATATATATATATATTTTTTTTTCCCGAAAGATCATTGTAAAGTAGTGATATGATCAGAAAAATCTAATTTTTAGAACGAAAGGTTAAAAAATTATGAATTAATGTAAACTCAAATTTAAAAAATCATTTCTGGTACCGTTGTTGGTAACTTATTTATTTTCGACCTCGACTATTTACGATTGTCCCACATGCTAACGCCCGTTTCTTGCTTTTTCAAGGAAATTTTCCTGAAAAAGTTTGGAAAATCAATCCATACTTTTTCATTTCGTTTTTTTCATTGAACAAGCATGAATCGGGCGGAAGAGATGAAAACTTCGATATTCGGTTTGTTTCGAAGCAGTTTTTCTAATATTTGGATCTCTCGGTTCGATATTATTTTTACGTTCCGGAATTTATCGGTTCGGTTTTCAAATCGTTTGGGATTTGATGACTTCGGGATTGGTTCAATTCGTTCTAAAAAAAAACGAACTAAATCGATCGCCTAACATTGCCAGGGAGTAGCTTTTGTTACAATAATTACAACAATTACAAATGATACCAAAAACCAAAGTTTGGTTAATAATGTATATTGAATGACGCTTTTAATCGTTCATGTCCATAATAATTATCAAAAGATCGAGCAACTATCGAGAAATAGTTTGAACTGAGACAAATTTGTCAATTAATCACCCACCACCATCACTACCAGTGAAGTGAGTTAGAGCTAAGCTAACTTCTCAAGTTATGAACTCTCCATTACTTTTTGTTAAAGTCTCGGCGTCTTTTGAATTAGTCAGCAGTAGCCTTTAATGAATGGAGTTTAGCATAAGTTAGGTTCCATTTTCAACCTAACCTAACCTAAGTCCCAGATTCATAGATTATCAGTAAGTAAGAAATAAAGAGACTCACCCATCATGTCCCATTTTCCTATTTCTAGAGGTAATAGTGAGAACTTCCATTCCAAATTATATTCTTGAGCAGACGAATCTGCATAGATTGGTTAGGCGAACAAATTAAACTAAAAAGTTACTAAATTTTATTTGTTTAGAATTAGAATAAAATCCTTCCCTTTCTTGTTCCTTGTCTCTTTCTCGTCACTGGGTGAACGAAAACTCCCCATTGGAATGTTTCCCAACCAATAATAAAACTAGTATAATAAAAGAGAATACCGTAAACACGCGTTTACTATCACAATTATACAATTCAAATCAACAATCCCACTCCCAACCAGGGTGTGCAAGGAGGATATTGATGGGATGCGTTAATCAGGGTTTCTGGGGGTTAAACCCCCTATTTGAAACCCCTAAAATTTCAATATCCCAGGGGGATATGGGTTATTGGGGGTTATTGAAATTAATGGGCGGGGAGATTCAAATTTGTATTTCACTTTATTAACCGAGAATTGGGATTCTTTTTTCCCTCTTCATTAAAAAGTAAACTAGTCAGTTTAGTGAATTCAGCTGGTTATATCTGAATTTACTTTGTCGAAAATAATAATAAATTTGGGTTAACAATTAAATATAATTTTGATCCATTCTCGTCAATTTTCTACTGTATTAATTTTTTTTTTGTTTTACCGCAGAAACCTGATCAGTAGTGTCCCTAATTGCCCCGAACAAGATCAATATCCCCATAACCCCTATAACCCTTATAACCCCCAATAACCCTGATTGCCCCGGGAAGGGGGATTTGAATATGAATGCCCCGGGTTATTGCATACTCTGCTCCCAACACCATTCACCTCAACCCACTATTGTGGAAGAGATTTTTGCCTTATGTTCTTTGCTTATGAAAGCAAATATCTACTTGTTTTCTCTAGCAAAAAGAAAAAGACTGGACCATAAGTTTATCCCGCATGCCTTTCAATATTGGAATAGTATGTACTATTGCTAGTAGTCAATAATTGAAAATCATTTGGAGACTTAAAGCTAAAAAAGTATAGGTTTGCATAGTCGCAATGAAATAAAATAGTTAAGACTTTTGAAGCAGAATATACATTATTATAATTCAGATTTAATTTTATTGTTAATGCAATAGAAAAAAAAATGGCTTGAAAGTTAGAAAGTGAACAAGATTGTTGATTTTTCTTTTTAAATTGCAATTTTTTTTAAATAAATATTAATTAATTATTAATGTTAATAACAGAGCTAATAGTTTAAATACAAAATAATACTTTTCAATAATCAATGACCTGAATTGAATAAATTTTCGATGCGTTTATAACTTCAAACACCACATGTAAAAGAGAAAAATATGGCATTTGATATGTTGATAGAATTTAAAAAGTAGTTATTACAGTGAGCGGTTATTTGTACATTTGTGTTAGAAGTTATACATAGATCAGTATTTGAGGAAAAGCCGCTTGCTATATCTATTATGAACTTCAAATGGAGCATTTGCTAAAAATTGTTATAACAACTTCTAGGATAATTTTGAACTTAATGAAATTTGAATGAATTTAGTAGTGCTACTACTGCAGTACTAGATTTCTGAGACTATTGATATTTAATAGGAACATTATTTTATTAGAGTGCATGCCAGGAAATAGTATTTACGGTATTAAGCCAGTCGCAGTTTGATCAAGGCTCAAAACTCGTCACTCCCTTTCTAATAAATACCTATTTTTACTGTATGCTTTTAGACATGGTTATTTTATTATTCTCTTAAAAGTGGTGCTATGCTATAGCTATCTTATAGCTGCTGACGCTTATTTCTATTCACATCTTTTTTTGAAATAGGTCTCAGTTATCCTCATCATATCCAATGAAGCCTGCAGCAAATTGGCCCAACTATAGAACTGAATATCTCTTGAACTCTCACTCATTGTCAGCACATAGTCGAGTGTAGGGGGCTGAGTTACAGTAAAGTCTCGTATAATACAGGGCCTTTCATGAAATTTTGTAAAAATTTTGGAGAACAAATCTTAAGACCCGAACGGCATTGCACAAGAATGAAAATGGATTCAAATAATGAATTTAATTAGCAACGCGGTGGAAATGGATGCAAATATAGACTCTGAGTTTCCAATTATAAGTAGTCAATGGATATAAAACTTTAGGTTTTCAACCGAGAATTTCGGGTCTTATATATTAGTCGACGGTTATAAGTAATGACCACAAAAAGCAGGAAAAGCATATTCGCAACGGCGCAACCTCTTTAGGTTGAAAGGTCTGACACATATGATTCGTGAAAAATGGCGTCGATTAATGCAATAAAAAAAGCAGGAAAAGCATATTTTTTACGGTGAAAGCTGAATTCTGTCTGAAAAGCAAATTTTCTTTGAATTTGTAATTTGCCTTTAATGTCAACTCATGAAACAAAGATCGACCCTAAAAAAAAGGGAAAAAGAATTTACAGTGCGAAGCTTTCAAAAAAATTAAATAAATCTTATTTCAATTTTATTGGAAAGTTGTTNTCGATTAATGCAATAAAAAAAGCAGGAAAAGCATATTTTTTACGGTGAAAGCTGAATTCTGTCTGAAAAGCAAACTTTCTTTGAATTTGTAATTTGCCTTTAATGTCAACTCATGAAACAAAGATCGACCCTAAAAAAAAGANTTACGGTGAAAGCTGAATTCTGTCTGAAAAGCAAATTTTCTTTGAATTTGTAATTTGCCTTTAATGTCAACTCATGAAACAAAGATCGACCCTAAAAAAAAGGGAAAAAGAATTTACAGTGCGAAGCTTTCAAAAAAATTAAATAAATCTTATTTCAATTTTATTGGAAAGTTGTTATTAAATCCAAAGATTAACAAACTATTCTATTGTTCTTGACGGATGAAAATTTAGAAATTCATTTGAAAATACTCTACAGTACGGAGTGCGAAACGACACAAGATCAGGAAATTGACTCAGAAAGTGAAAAAATGTGTCCACCGGTATAACAAATAGCTCTATGGCATAATTTTACAAAAAGGAGGAAAAGCATATTTTTTAAGGAAAAGCAGCAGGATTTTTTTTAGAGTTAGAGCATATTTTCGGCGCCCTTGGTTATAAGAGTATGATTTTTCAAAGAAAAATCTAAGTCTTATAGAACCAAAGTTTCAAGTGGTTTGAATGTATTGTATTTTCATATTCTCATGACCAGAATACTGGAGGGATTTTAAAGTGGAAAATTGGAACAACCTCATTAATTTCGGAATCAATTATATTACTTTAACTCTCCTTTCTAAGTTCAATAGTTTATAGTTGATTATATGTTATTTTATTTTATTTAATTGTTCGTCATAAAAGGAGCCAAATACCATCTCCAAAACGTACGTACACAAACACAAAAGGGGGAAGGAGTGTTAAATAGCAGAATGACGTATTTGAATTTATGGATGAAAAGGAAAATCGATCATCCTTCAGCTAAAAATATATTACCACTTTGCCTATCAATATATGACATATAACATTGAGTTTATTTGAAACCTCCCATTTTTTGAAATTTTTTATTTTCCAAAATAAGCAAATCCGAAGTAACTCCAGTGAAACTAGGCGATAATAAGTGGTAATTCGCAAAAAATCTATTACGTATGTCATGAGATAAACAATTGTTTATGAATGCAATGTTTAAAATATTTTAAAAATAATTTTTAAAATATTTTCTAAGCATAATGCCTCGTTTGTAGTCCGTCAGGTTTTCGAATCCTCTTTCCTAATCCGCTTTGGCGATCCAATTCGGACACGGAGAACTGTAAATCCAAAACTGGTTTCAGTTTCCGATTTCACGTAAAAGTGAATCTTGAAACAGGATTACAGTTTATAGTATTTTTCTTAAAAATAGTATTTTTCTGTAAACTGAAGTTATACTGAGTTATTTAAATTCATAACTTCTGGAGTGAATGAGTTATTAATTTTTCTTGCGTTACATCGTCGTCGCAAACGGACATTTCAGCGATGTAACTATGGACAGTGAAATAAACGCTAAATTTGAGCCATGAAATTGGCGGAAAACTGCGTGCTTTATGGTTGCGATACCAAAAATTGGGAGCAATAACTACTCCACGATTACGTCAAAAACTAGATATTTTTCTTCATCCATTGGATCTCTTCCTTGGTAAAATGATATAATTTCTCGAGGTGAATTTGATGTGTAGGTTACAATCTGATATGAAATAAATTTTTTTCTCAGAAACAATGTAATGACTATTTGTCCAGATTTTTGGGAATTATTTGTACAATTTCAACTTGAACACGTAAAGCTTTTGGTGAGTCTAAACTCTGTATTCTTCACAGTTTAGGAGTGATACTGCGACAGAAATGGTCTGTGGCGGAGCAGACCCGCCACTTTGAGTTTGAGACAGGGATTGCCACAAAAATTTGGTCTCTGGTGGGGTATGATCCCACGTGTTGGGTATTCCGGACCCAACGCACTAACCATTTGTGCTACAAAGCCTAGTTGGGCAATCCTGTTCTCAAACTCAATACAACTCCGAAACTCTCCTACCTGGTCATTCATTGCCAGGTAAGGAGTCTACTGTCTCATTTATGAGTACAGGAGTGGGGATTGAGTCTTATGCTTAAATCCCCACATGTCACACTCATCCTCTTCTGTCTTTGATTCGTAGTAGCCTAACACTTGTTCTTCAAATTCGTCCATAGGCTTCCCCCACTTCTGCAAATTTAACCATAGTAGTCAAAATTGGCTTGACGAAGTATTGGGATGTATATGTCTATTTGCTATTTGTATGCTCAACGTGCAGGGTTATTATTTTTTTTGTACCATGGTGATCCACTCCTATCTATCTTCATTCTTATAATTTGGCTGATTTAATTTGGTAAGTGTGATTAAGTCAGCCGAATCTCACTCCCTTATTCTAACTAATGGTACAAAAGAAATACTAACAAATAAAAAATTGTTAAAAACATGCTAGCGTGGATACTATAAAGATTTACAACCGTGCATTTCACTTTACCTTCGCAGCAGCCTTTGAAAACGGTGAGGAGGGTTCGTTAGAAATGGAGAGAAACCCGTTGCTTGAATTCGGCGTATCACTATCCGTGGTATGAAGGAAGGTCTCATTATCTTCAATGGTGTAGTAGTCTGAGTTGTCTATTGTGTACGGCGATTCTGGGACGGGATGCAGAAAGGACTTCACTAAGATTTTGGATTATGTGAAATTACTAAGTGTCGCTAATCCANGGTACAAAAGAAATACTAACAAATAAAAAATTGTTAAAAACATGCTAGCGTGGATACTATAAAGATTTACAACCCTGTATTTCACTTTACCTTTGCAGCAGCCTTTGAAAACGGTGAGGAGGGTTCGTTAGAAATGGAGAGAACCCCGTTGCTTGAATTCGGCGTATCACTATCCGTGGTATGAAGGAAGGTCTCATTATCTTCAATGGTGTAGTAGTCTGAGTTGTCTATTGNGCAGCAGCCTTTGAAAACGGTGAGGAGGGTTCGTTAGAAATGGAGAGAAACCCGTTGCTTGAATTCGGCGTATCACTATCCGTGGTATGAAGGAAGGTCTCATTATCTTCAATGGTGTAGTAGTCTGAGTTGTCTATTGTGTACGGCGATTCTGGGACGGGATGCAGAAAGGACTTCACTAAGATTTTGGATTATGTGAAATTACTAAGTGTCGCTAATCCAAAATCTTATCTCGATTCAAAATCGGCCACTTTGACATACTTAAGTTCAAGTGGATCCTCATAAGTTGTTTCACTGTTGCCATTGTCTTAGAATGTGTTACGGGCATAGAAACCACGTGACTTGCGTGCCCGGTTACTTAAATAAATCAGTTTTTTGTGAATAAAAAAATTGAAATTCAAACAAATCAAAGTTTTCTTTGGACATCAATTTATCGTAAGTGAGTCCCTATTCGGAGAAGATTCCTTAGTCTCAGTGAAATTGTTTCATCAACCAGAATCATCCAAACTAGGGTCAAGAGGATTGATTCAAAATACTATGGATTCATTTGAGAAAACAAACTATCCATTACGAGTTTCTATGGATCTTCATGACCGTATCCGACGAAATGTCCAATCAGGAACACCAGATTCTCAAATTGGTTCGCTTCGTTCTATATTTCGAACTTTCTTATTAGACGCAATGGCCGTTGAATGTCATGCAAGTTCAACTCCACTTCCGTTGTCACGTCGCTCTTCAGACGGAATTAATCTATCATCGACTGATTCTCGAGAAATTCATTCTGAAGAATCGGAAATTCGTTCTCGACATAGGA
>NIPM01002047.1:0-13989 GCA_002738285.1 Holacanthella duospinosa | reverse complement strand
ATGGAATTAGTTGTTCGTTCATACTTTTCTATTACTAGACACTTGTACGGCAAATGTGTACGTTTATTGTAGATATGTGTGCCACATCCCAATAAATAATTTGAATAATGGAGTATTTAAACCAATACCGTAGAAAGTATATCCATAAAAAAACAATGTTTATTTAAAAATCAGTTTCGACTTATTCTCTTCTTCAGTGGCTGNTAAGTGAGAAAAACAATTTGCTTTCAACAGGTCTAGAAAAATTTGCTTGAGTTATTCGAATTTTAAATAGACATAGGTATTTATATAACAACCCTCGTTCGTCTTATTTCATCAACCAGTTTAAATACGTCTTATTACTCTAATTGGTCTAGTAGTTTATTCAATTTGAGTTTAGATTTTCAGTTAAGTTTTTCTTAGTGCTCGGGTTATTCTATGAAGTTCACTGGGTGTAAAGTCGGGTATTTTGACTCTGACTTAATTCTTTATTTCTAAATTTAAGTCTTAGGCAGCCTAAGACTTAAGTTAGGCTACATGCACATAGAGTCGCGATACCAAATTTTACAAACGCGACCATGGATAATTCTGAATCGCGATTAGAAAGACGAATGTGCAATCGTAAACTCAATCGCGCATACATTTTCCCAGCATAAACTACTATTAAAATTGGAATAAGAAATCAATAATGGTCGATCAGCATAGAAATAATTTAGTTTTATGCAGATTTTTGATGCATTTGTTGACCTACTTCAATTGTTAACATGAACTAGTCTGCGCAAGGCTGTGTAAATTTTGTTATCAAAATTTCAAATTTCCTAAATAAATAAATAAGACGAGTGAAAACGGAGCCGAGAGATCAACCTTTATGGAGGCAGGGCTAGAGTTGAGGCGCGTAAAACATTTTTTGAAGACCAGAGTTGGCACGATGCGCAACAAAAAATCAAATTGGTTACCCAATAAATATTTTCATAGTCTGAGTGAGATCGGAGCCCAAACATAATCTTCAGATTCTCAAGCAATCCCAGATAAAAGTTTCTTGGGAGCTAAAGTTAAAGCGGGGCCCGAAACAAGAATTTGGAAGCCTAAGAATAAAAAACTTGAGAGCGGAACTCAAAAGAAAAGACAGCGTGGAAGCAGGAGTGGAATCAGAAAAAACGCCGATCATTGGATGTGTATGAGCGTCTAGAGCCCAGCTGACTCAACACAAAAGTAAAAGAAAATTTTTGACCCACGAAAAACACCTTCCGGTATCTAATTTTATGGTAATTTGGAGTGTGTTATTTTTTACTAACAGGTATTACATGTGCAGCGGTAGTAATAGTTATTTTCTATTATGTTTTGTAGTAGTGAAGACAATGTGATTTCGAAAGAAGTTCGACCGAGGGAGACCAAACTATTAGCCTTTCCTGTCAGCAAAAGATGCTTATATCAACGAAGTGGCTACAGCAATAACTCTTTTTTTAAAAACGTTATAACGAAATGTTGCCAGATTTGCAAAATTTTCACGTTCCGTAGACTCTTTGTAAAAAAAAATATTTGATTTTTCAATGGTTAATAAGAATTGAAAGACCATTCTTGAAATCCGTATCGAAACTTTATAATGAAATGTCAAAATTTTAACGTTGCAGATAAATCCATATCCAATACTTTTACGCCAAATTAAATAATTATAGGTTGGTAGGGTAGTAGGGTTAAAAGAATGTGGAAATTCCATTTTGGCCTCAAACCGTCTAAGACGTTCACCATTTATTCTTTTTAAATTAGTGTAGAACTAAACACCTAAAAAATGCCCAAAGTAAACCTAAAACCATAATCGAGAAGTAGAAAGACCTTTAAAACTTAATGAAATATGAACACCACTACAAGCTTTCATAAAATGAAGACAAAGACAAACTCTTCCAATTTTTTAATAAAATTTGGACACCCTCCTATTCAGTATCATTGACACAATTTTCAAAAGTAAATAAATCAATCATAGGTTTGTAAGCAGTTTGGCAAACGAATAGGTTAGTATGGTAGTCCATGGAGTTATTTCTGGTCTGTAACTCCTTCGCCCCTCATACATATACCGATATGCCTTCTTTTCGTGTTTGGACAAATAACAGGTAGCTATTGCTTTCCACTATTACCAAGAACTCCGAGCAAAGATACCAAACACGGCCTGGTAACCGAATCCTTCATACCTTTACTTCGAGTGGAAACTCAAATCACACAACAGATGGACTTTTGGTTCAACTTAACTCGAAGAAATCAAGCGCATGAGAAAACCTCCTGGCAGCATGTGGCGGGCTGACCCGCCACTTTGAGATTGAGACAGGGATTGCCACAAAAATGTGGTCTGTTGTAGGGTATGATCCCATGTCTTGGGTTTTCCGTACCCAACGCACTATTAGTTATGCTACAGAGCCGATTTGTGGAATCCTGTCCTCAATCTCAATACAACTCCGAATCTCAGCTGTGCTTTCCATTAGCAGAGGCCATCTTCTCCTTCCTGGTCATTCATTGCCAGGTAAGGAGTCTACTGTCTCATTTATGAGTACAGTAGAAGGGATTGAGTCTTATACTCAAATCCCCACAAGCAGAATACGCCATCTTCAGGTCCTACACCATCGGAAGCAGATAAAAACCGTTGTTGGATGGAAAAATGACCTTTCTCCACTTTCCCTTTGCTTCCCTCTCTTCCACTGTCGAGACGACACGCCCTCTCCAGGCGCCTGAAGTCTGGTTCTCATGCTTTACAAAATCTAGCTTCGCCATACTCCTGGAAATATGTGATTTCCAGGAGGGCTTACAATTGTCTCCCCAGTCCTCGTTCAGTCAACATCTCTCCCAAGACAGTCAATTAGGAATCCCATTTTTTTCATTTACGTCTTGTGATTGTTGGACGTCTGACCATACCCTGCGCAAGACAATTCCCCGAACCTTATCCCCACCATCCCCATTTTCGTCTTACACCGTGAACATATGAGAAAGGATTGAAGAGTTATTCCATGCTCGACGGGGATCAAATTCACCAATCATATTCGAGAGATCTCGTCAAAACGTACTCTTATATTTGCTGAACTCACAAAAATAAATGGTAAGAAAAGTTCTAGTAACTGTTTCTGGTTCTGATTTAATAGCTATAGGTTGGTAGGTTGAAATTAAAAATGTAATGTAGAAGTCCTTATGTTGAGTCTGCATGTGACCGTGTATCGATGGTGTATATATACAGGGTAATCTTTTCTTGCACCCATTTTCTCCAATTTTACCGCACCTCCTCCCAACCTATGCTGTTGCTAGGAAGAGTGAAAAAATGCCGTTCATGTTTTCTAGGAAGCAAAAAAACTTTAATCACCCTGTATATTATACTTAATATGTAATATAATATGATTTATATTATTACAACATACAGATGTCCCAGGAAAAGAGAGTCGACCACTCGTCAACCGACTATAGGAAAGTCAAAAATGAATTTTATGGCTGTTTGNTGTCCCAGGAAAAGAGAGTCGACCACTCGTCAACCGACTATAGGAAAGTCAAAAATGAATTTTATGGCTGTTTGAAAAAATATTTTTAGAAGTTATTTTTGTCTTCATTCATCACTTAGCATTTTGTCAAAATTTTACAGATCAAGTTGTGTACATGTGCCTAAAGCAGAGTTCGCCAAACGAACAATTCCTAGATGAATAACATTGAATAATTCACAGAATGAAAAATTCACTAAATTTTATTACGTTATCGCCAAATTACAAACAAGCAAAAAAAANTTGAATAATTCACAGAATGAAAAATTCACTAAATTTTATTACGTTATCGCCAAATTACAAACAAGCAAAAAAAATTTGAAACTTCTTTACTTGAGTGGCCTTTTCCTATTTTATATTTAAAATTCTAAACGGAAGCCTATTATTCCTATTAACATGTATTGTTACAATTTTATCTGATGTTTTCCCATATAACTGACCAGTTAATTTTCACAATTAATCGAATTTTCAAATTGATTTAGAATGCAACAGTGAATGAATGAAAACGGTTAACCTCTTGCAACATGATGTAAATAGCCCAGGCACTAGAAACGGACAAGTTGGAAGATGAGTCATATCCGTCAACTCTTACCGTTTTACAACGTTTTCCGGAGAATTTTGCATTGTGGGACTTTATGTTAAATAAAAAGTCGAATATTTCAAGAACTAGTGGTTGGATCGGTTATGGGAATTTTACTACGGGATAGTCCATGCATCAAGCTGTTTCACCTGTTCAGTCTGCAAAATATGATCGCATTGTACATGCAGTAGATATTGGCAAACACAGTAAGCATATGTCGTGCGAAATGAACGCTTACATGCTCATACGACAATTATACGTACTACCCACCGCCCTACTTAATGCCAGCCGTGGATTTTTTGAAGGATTTGATCTTCCAAACCACTCCAGTCACACTTAAGGGAGGAACCAAGAACAAGAATAGTAAACGATTGCCTACAAATCACTCAAACCATGTGTAATTCAACATAATCAATGAGAACGCGTTTCTGGATATTACGAAATCAAGTCCTAACAACTCACATCTAAGATTTCATTTTATCTAGAATTAAATTTATCTAATAAAAGAGGAATTTGGAGAAGGTGTTGTGGTTATGATAATAAATACGATTGGTATTTCCAACAAGAATGGGAAAATTGAAGAATTTTTTAAATGTAATCCAAAACTTTGAATTTGTAGCTCTGATGTGCAGTAGTCTGAAACATCCTATAAGCTTAATATAATAAATTATATTTCCTTACATGACCATAATTTATGGGAATGCTGAGTTAAGACGTCTTCGTTTCAAACACTGATAAAAGTCAACTGACAAAAACAAACAATTGAGATGAAAACAAAGGAGATTTATAAGGAAATAGATTGCAACTAATTCAGCATCGACTCTTCAACATAATTAACCAATTCTTCATACTTAATAACTACATTAGTCGAGTATTTAGCGGTGATGGTCAGGTAGAATTCTGCGAAAATTATACTTTCTCACTATAGAGTCAATTGTAGTGTGAAACCTTACAAAATTTTGCAATTAAGATACTGGAAAACTGTGTCCAATAATTAGAGCAATTATTGGCATTACCAATTCAAAATTCTTAGTCATTGAAACCCTTACGGATTTCCATACACTTCGGGCGTATAAATTATGCTACCGATGAAGTTAACGCGTTTTGGATTTTTTTTTCGCTCCGCCTTCCTTTCTTTGAATATTTCATATACGTACCGTAAACAACTACTGGTTGGACAGATTCAACATACTTCTTTTTGAGAACTAGTTATTTTTTACCCACCAAGTGCGTACCTCTTACTTCATATGAATACTCAGTGATGGGCAAAATTCCCGAAGTGAATTTCGATATCATTATACGCATTCTTTATTACATTTCTCCATGCGTCCCAGTTAGGCCTGAGTCAGTCACTACCTCTGGGAGTCATGACAGATTTTATAAACTTTGGAGTTGACTTTGTGTAAGAGTTATGACTCAGACTCTGGAGTTGCACAAAACAAAATAGGCAAAATAAGTGCTATGTTCGCGCATTTTGGAAAAGAGTCATCATTTTTATGTGGGAGTCGACTCCCAGAGTCAGTGACTCCGGAGTAACATATCACTACCTCTGGGAGTCATGACAGATTTTCTAAACTTTGGACTTGACTTTGAGTAAGAGTCTGGAGTTATGCAAAACAAAATAAGGTAAAACAAGTGCTATATTGGCGCATGATGGAAAAGTATCATCATTTATAAGTAGGAGTCGACTCGTAGAGTCATGACTCTGACTCCTAACCGGAAAGGAGTCAGGGGCATCAAATGATTCTCGACTCCGAAAAACCCTCTGCCAGAGTCATGTCAGTATCAGAGTAAGAGTCATGCTTTGTTACAATTTACTCTCAGTTTTGCGTGTGGAGTCACTGACTCTGGGAGTAATGATTGACTATGAGTCAGAGTCATTACGCCCAAAGTCAGTGACTCACCCTCAGGTCAGACTGGGAGTTTTGAAGAACACTAGCTCCAGACACCCTTTTTTGTATATTCATTGCAGTTTTGTAGTGTTCTCTATGACTTAGCATGGAGTCATCACTCTGACACCCAGGGTTTTTGGGAGCAGGAGTCATTTGCTGACTCTAACTTCTTTGCAGATGGCAGTCAGAGCGATGACACTAAGATTCGACTCATGGACTTGGAAGTCATGACTCTTTTCTGACATGTGCAAGTGCTTACTTGCACATGTCGGACATATTTTCAGTAGTTTCTTTAATCTACTTTTACTATTAAATAAATAAATAAATTTTAATTTCAGATTGTCCTACCCGATGTTCCATAAGTTGTATTATGTGACTCTGGAGTCACTGATTCTGGGAGTCGACCCCCACATAGAAATGACGACTCTTTTCCAACATGCGCCAATATAGCACTTATTTTGCCTATTTTGTTTTGTTCAACTCCAGGGTCTGAGTCATAACTCTTATACAAAGTCAACTCCAAAGTTTATAAAATCTGTCATGACTCCCAGAGGTAGTGACTGACTCAGGCCAAACTGGGACGCATGGAGAAATGTCATAAAGAATGCGTATAATGATATCGAAATTCACTTCGGGAATTTTGCCCATCACTAGGTATTCATATGAAGTAAGAGGTACGAAGTTGGTGGGTAAAAAATAACTAGTTCTCAAAAAGAAGTAATGTTGAATCTGTCCAACCAGTAGTAGTGACTCCATGCTACTGTTCAAATTCATCGTCCCATAGGTACTCCTCGAGAATTTGGGTAAGTGATACGTCAATAGATCAGAAATTTTGTATAGATTACGAATATGTTCATTGTTGGCGTTCAGTTCAAATTTTGCAAAAAAATATTTTATCATTTTTGCAAATAAATATTGTCGAAATGATCCTTTGCAATTTGCTCATGATGTTTCTCAATCAGTCAAGAATTGATTACGAATTTAATATCCAACAAACAATAGAATAGCACGCGTAGTGCTTGAATGGCTGAGGTATTACTAATTAATGCTCTTAACCTGAACCTGACCAGTTTAGCTGATCAAACTGTAAGTACAATTTGAGAAAGTATATGCCCATGGTCAATTATTAACCGCGTACAGCTTAGCTGGAGGGGTTTATAACATATTCCTGTCTGCCGTCCATCCTGATTTCTTATGCCTATATTAGGCAGTTTGTTCATGTTGCATTGGATTAAGTAGATTCAATTCTTTCATATACAAGCCATTGCATACAATGATTATATTTGTTTAGCATTACGACTCATGAAAGCTATTTATATAAGGTGATTAAACGATATCCAATGTTTATTTTAAACAAGTATATTAATCATTTATTTCCGAGATGATAATTTTTTATTTTATTTTCTCATCATAGAACCCTGAGACAAAGAAGAAAACCGAATTTTCAGTCTCTGATAACGGACAAACTGGGGCTACGGCCATATAAACATTTGGGTATGTTAGGTTTTTTTTAATACCTGCACTCCATGCTATTTTAGCCTGGCTTCAAATACCTCAGATTCCAACTGCTGAGATGTAAAAAGGTCAGATGGGTTGTAGTTTTACATAATATTTTAGGTTGTTTTGGAAAATATTATACTGCTCCGTAAAACCAAGTGAGTCATGGAGTCATGAAGTTTTATAATAATTATACAATTTTTGAGTAAATGAAATAGCCTCTGCATCCACGCTTATTATGCTAGTCACAAGAGGAGGTAGAATATTGGTAAGTTTTATATTATTTATTTCATTTGTAATAGAATAAAATTACTTTGTAATCCAACTGATTGTTTGGTTTGTGCAATATCACACGGACCCGTTCGGAGTGATTCTGATGTCTAAAATTTATCTGTTTTGTCTTGTGTGATGAATGCATTAAGAGTGTGAAAATGCAATTTGGATTCCTAACGTAACTGCCCTAAGTTAGGATGGGTGGGGTATTATAAATCATTTCATAACTATTGCCCATCTATTATGGATGACATGCTGCTATGCAGAAGTTAGCATTAGGGGTGAGAGTAAGAAAAAAAATTTAATTCTAAAAAGTGAAATGTAGCAAATTCCAATGCGTAGTTGAATTCAAAACTAATGTAACTGAGCTAATGATAAAAAAACTTCAAACTTTACTTTAAAATTTTTAGCTTTCACGGATTAATATTCCCAACTCAAAACTCGGTAGTCAGGGCCTCGGCTACCTCTAGATTGTTAGTCAAAAACTCAACAATCAGCTCTAAATGTTGAAAACAACAATTAGAACAATAATTTGAATTTGAAATAATAATTGAAATTTTATTTAACTAATAAAAATCAACAAAATGATACCTCTTTAAAACAATAAGTTTTAACTATGAACTAACCAATTGCAACAATTGATTCCTGATTTTTTTTACTCAAGGTTAGACTAAACGACTCAAGCCACGTCAAAATCAGAATGAAAATTCTGAACTTGGGAACTTGGTTTACATACCCAAGTGATTAAGGCATAATAATTATTTATAAAATTAATAATACAAAGAACAAAGAAACTAAACTAAACTTAAGTTAATAATTTCCATAATGAGTAATAGAGCAAAAAATTAGCAAAAGGTAAGTAAATAAATACATAATCTATAAATGTTTTACTGCTTATATAAAAATAGAACTCAAACCGAAGCAATAAATAAATAAACAACCTGTGACTATCCTAGGCCAACACGCACCCAACGAGCGGCTAAAGTATAGATCAGCCGTTAGTCAGGCTGAAACGCTTAGGATGGCGTTTTGGATGGGGATGTGGGTCAGGGTATGCGATAACGTTACAATGCTTTGGAAACATTTATTAACCGATTTTTTAAAAGTAATATATCTCATCACCACAAAATAATTTTTTATTGTGGCTTATCCATGCTGCTTTGAGTAAAGGTTAATTCCTTTCGTATTTGCCGTAGGGTAGCACCGGTAGAAGAAAATACTCCGTCCGATACAGAGAACGTCGGAATTTCCAACTTTTGAGCTACTACTTTCCGAATATTACTAAAACTGAGGCACTACACCGATACTAAAGCCCACTAAATTGAATTTATCTATTAAATGTAAAACAAACGATTGGTCAGTTTCACATGATATTTATGGTATTAACTACGTCAGGTTGTCATTTCAATTAAGTATTGAACCAGCCAAATTTGTTGGAACATGCTTAAATTACGTTTTACAAGTATAATATGTAAATTTTTATTCTTGAACTACACATACACACAATATTAACTAACTCGTCTAAATTTTTCACGAGTATTCAGAAAGCCATCTGTGATTTGTGTAAATTTGTAGAAGTGTGAAGTTGGAAATCAATGTGTCCAGTGCAGGTTTTCTGTCATTTGCTCATACATCGTTTACATCGAGCACTTCCTTTGTCAATCTTAACGAACGCTGTGACAAACCATGCTGCACAAATTAAATTTAATTTAATTATGGATGTAATTTTAGTTAGCAAAACATATTCTTAATGATCTTCTTGTGTTTTTTTGTGTACAAAATTAATCAGTAGTATCGATTTTCGAATTTTAAAGCATTTTTATAAATTTTCTGAATGAAGGTTCAAAGATGATAAAAATTACCCGATAGGTCAAAAAATCGAGGGGAAAATTATTATAAATTTAGTAAAATTGTTGTTAAGTACAGATGTAAACTAATTTAATAAAAATGAAAAACCTGATGGGATAACCATATCTAGTTGACCATGCATTCTGCATTTCTTACTGATGAGCTATAACTCATTGGTTTTAAGTTATCTAAAAATTCCGAAAATAATTCTGCAATTGCCTCATTCGAAAACATTTTATTCTCTGTCCTATTTTATTAGAATCATTTGATAATTTGTTTAATTAGTAAATTCTCATTGGTAGGTTTCATATCTAGACCTCAAATAATCCTATACCTTCCGGGTGTTTCTGATTGTTTTATTTCAAAAGGTTTTAATTGTGGTTTAAGTGGTATTCATCAATGCATATCACAAAACCTCAACAATTCCTCATTCCTCTAGTGTTATAGGAGGTTATGCTGTTTCTGGAACATTCATTTCTAAACTCAGGCATATTAGGCTTATCAAAAGTTAACTTGATTTTACGTAAACAGTATTACTGTGAGAAATGATAGTTTAAATTTGAATAAAATGACATTGTCCGCGGTTGATTCTGTAGTTATTTTAACCTTACAAAGCATATTCTTCAAATGTAAATTAGCAATTTGGTAAAGTGAAGTTAAACCTGGCTTTAAGAATCGGGTAATTGTGAATAACACCGGATAATTAACTTCGCAAAAACAAACCTGAAGGTTTTTCTTAACTCCGAGGTTTGTTACCTTACAAAGCATATTCTTCAAATGTAAATTAGCAATTTGGTAAAGTGAAGTTAAACCTGGCTTTAAGAATTGGGTATTTGTGAATAACACCGGATAATTAACTTCGCAAAAACAAACCTGAAGGTTTTTCTTAACTCCGCTGTTTGTTCTGACAATAGTGATTTTGGTGACCTGCAGAGGTCAGAGGTCAATTCTTAAAAACCTAGTCCACATTTATACCTAGTTCATCGTTATGCTATCTGCCGTTCTACCAAATTTGAGATGAATCCGTTAAATTTATTATCCCCATAATGTTAAATTAGAGGTGAATTCTTAAAAGGTTACGCCCGTTTTATACTTAATGTCATTCGTCCTTCATTCGAATGAAATGCAGTATGATTATTGAAGATTTGCAAAAATCTTAATTGTCAAAGTAAATTGGATTGAAGATTTTATTTAAAAAATTCAACAGTCATACTGCATTTCATTCGAATGACATTAAGTATAAAACGGATGTTAGTCCCTATTTAAACAATTTTGTTTAGTATACTGTCTTATCTTTCACCAAATTTGAGCTTATGCGACAACTTCGTTTTTCTTCGTTTTGTTGCACTTAGTGATATCTAGAGGTCTGGGGATAACCCGCTCTCGTCTCTTGAGCATGCGAAACAATCAATTTCACAAGCCACGCACGCCTCTTAGGTGGTCCCCACTTGTTCATACACAAACAACAACTCAAATTCAAGAAATTTTTGCCAATTGAAATATTTTAAGAAATATTTTTCACTAATTGCAACAATTTCCAGCTTGAGTAATTACCTGCGAACAGTAGAGCTGAAGCGATTTATATCATTTTTGTCTCTGTCTGTGTGTCCGGATATAATTTTTTATTGTATTCATTATAAATTTGAATTTTTGTAGTCTATATAACCATTTTTTATAAGTTCATTATTACATTTTTTACTTGGTATCACAACATATACTACTGCAATAGTCTGTATTCATTATGTTGTATTATTTGAGCAAATGAATGCAGTATGATTTATAACTCGAATTGATCCTATATAAATTAGCAAAGTAAAATCTTACTTATTTTTAATTGTGCAATTCCAATTATTTCTGAAATTTGAAAAAATCCAATTGTTATTCTAAAAATTCATTACTACGAATATATTTTATTATTGAGTTATCACAAGACATGTGACAGTATTGTACAGAGAAGAAAAAAATGTAATTATAGATTCTACTCTAAAAATAAAATTTTAACGGGATAGGTAGGGATTTATTTCCAGTCTTGTTGCAATACAAGTGGTTCATAAATTTAACAGTAAGAATTAAGTGGTCTTTCCATGTTCATTGTTAGCAATCATCCGAATCCTTCAGTTTACAGTTTAATTAACATAGTACCTTAAATCATGTTACAAATATCACTAAAAGTATCAATTTTCATAGTTTCTACGATATTGGTAAGAATGGTAGTAATCAGTATTGCGTCAAACTCACAAATAAATATTGGAATTGGAAAAGGATTTAGTACATCTTTTCCTACTGCTCAAAAATATAGTTATGACAATACGAAAAAATTTGAAACTACCGCCAATCAAAACAATTTATACCATCGTGTCAACAACCAATCAGTAGTTCACTCAATTCCAACTTATTCTTATTCTAATCCATATCCTACACCAGTGATACTCAAACCCACTTTTTTGAATTTATCAAAAAACATTTCTACCAATTACTCTCCAGTAACTACTAAAATTCGTCCAAAATTGGTATCACTATCAGATTTTATTAAAATTAGTACTACTGAAGTTCCAAAACGTAAACAACTAGTAAATATCGTCTACTCTTCAACTAATTTCACTATTCCTTCAACCGTTTCGAATATTGTGGTATTGGACAAATATAAAAATAAGGAATCTAACTATGATGATAACTACGACGAGTATGCGAATTATGTAAAAAATCGACAGGATAGTAGTGACGAAGATGTTGGGGATGATAGTGGGAGTGATGAAAATGGTAGTGATAGTATGGAAGATGACACTAAGACATCTACTGAGTCAGATACAAAATCTGTGAATAAATTAGGATTTTTTGGTACTGATTTTCAACCGGGTCGTTTAGTGAACATATTTTTTGGTCTAATTCTTATGCTTTTTATGTTAATCTGTCATGGTTTTTTCATGTGGGCTATTGGAATTGCCTATTTACCTGGTACAAGATCTTTGTCATCTCAATGGGAATTGGATACTGATAGTCTCATATCACTAATTGAAAATGTTAATGAAGCATTAACTTACTGGAGTAATATATGATAAAATTTATAAGAAATGTAACTATTTAATGATAAAANCTGGAGTAATATATGATAAAATTTATAAGAAATGTAACTATTTAATGATAAAAACACTGTATTTATAATATATTTTTATAAAAATTCTTTTGTAATATTTGTAGAGTTATAGGGCTTAAAGTTATAGTCAACAGTTGATTATATATAAAAGTAGAATATCTGTCATCCGATTGTGATTTAGCGATTCACTATTTAGTGCAACAAAATGTAAGCTATTTCATTAATCATTATTGTTTGATTTTTGATGTTAATTTCAAATGGCTTTACTGAATAGTCGAAACTAGCAATATGTAAGATAAAATTGAATTTTTTAAACTGAATTTAAGATGATGCTGAATATTAAAAAGAAAACGTTCAATATTCCTATATAGTATCAAATATGCATCTAGACGCATGAAACTATGTTCAATTTCACTGAAAATATTAAATGTTACTGAATATTTTTAAGAATTTGTAATTTTTTAGAAATCTCAAAATAAATTATTTAAATACTGAACATTTTTGGTAAGGAAATATATTAATTCAAATTCACGCAGATACAAATTATTCGTTGTACCATAGAGTGCGCGGTAAACAAGGTTGGTTGGGGTTGAAGTTGAAATATCTTTTGTGTTGTACTTACGATATTGCGCATAATACAAATGAACTTATAATTATATAGCTTATATAACTTATAATTATATTCCTTGTGTTTTCATAAATTTTATTAATTAAATCCCGAAATAACTAAAGCATACAGTGGCAATACTATAAGCTTGATCGATTGACTGATTGTAATTTATTGAAGTGTCAAAAGCGTCATTTCATAATTTCAAGTAGCTCCTATACCATGATGAGTTCAAATTAATAAAACGCAAACGCTTAATTAAGTTTTCAAACTAATCTTCCTTTTTTCTTTTCACTCATAACTTCGTCACTCTTTCTCTTTTTACGAAAAATGGATAGTTGTACGCGGTATATAATATGATCATGAGTCTTCTCAGAAATATTTTTACGCAGATTACATAAAGTGCGCGCTATAGTCAAATAAATATGGCAATTCAACAATTTAGAGACACTTTGACAAATACTTGCGAAAATTTTTAATTTTTTGACACTTGAAAAAGTCAAGTCATTGTTTAAATATAACATAATAACGGTAGAAACATCCGTATACAAAACTATATTATAAAAGTTTGGGTAGCTGAGATATAAAATAGGTGTCAACTGTTCGTATCTAAGCTATATCACCCATTGATAGCCAAGGTAACAACCGTTAACAATAAGGGCGTTAAGCGTTTGTAGCTTAGGTATAAACCTTTGATATTTGAGGTATCA
>NIPM01002046.1:0-12261 GCA_002738285.1 Holacanthella duospinosa | reverse complement strand
GATAATACCATTTTGTTTATGATAAATACCATTTTGATATTGGTAAGTGCCATCTTGGACCTGAAATGGTATAGTTTCATGAATTCGCGTAGTAAACTGCNACCTGAAATGGTATAGTTTCATGAATTCGCGTAGTAAACTGCGTAATACCTAAGGTAACATTTTGCTGCAAATTTTTGTGAATATGGGAATAATAAATTGTTCAGGGTTAATGTGCCTAATTGTAATAGCCGATTTTTTGGCATCAATAATAAGTAATTATCACATACATTTTAAAAAATTCATCATTTACAGATGACACAATATGGAAGGAAATTTTTGAAGAAAACATAATTTTTTGGTTGAAATAGTTGGAAATAAAATATTTAAATATCAATTGGTTGAAATATACCTAGAAAATTTTTTATTTTATCAAACAAAATAGCTTTTTATATGGACCAAAATTTTTGAAAGAAACCAATCATTTTTGTTGAAGAATTCAGTATAATTCTCGAAAGAACTTATTATTTTGGTTGAAAAATTCAAATACACTGACCGTAAAAAGTGATTTAGTGTTTGGAAAATTCGAACTTAAATGGTAATTCATGAATGAGTAAGAATTCGAACAAGCCAATACTCATATGGTAGATAGATACAGCCTTTGTCTATGTCATATCCAAATATTATAGATATGATTTAAATATTGATAGAGATATGATTACTCAAAGTTGAAAGTAGGTGATTCTGTGTTTTGTCGAATTTTTAAAAAAATGAAAAATCAATAGATTGTGTACCCGCCCTTGGTTTTTCTGATCAGTTCGAGTCTTCTAGGCATTAAACTAACAAGCTAAAGACATACTTTAGCTGAAATATTGTTCCATATATCTTGAATTCTCTCCCAAAGTTCATCTCTTTGTCTTTACATGGTGGTCGAATTTTTGGCTCTCTTTTCATATGATCCCATAGATGCTCAATTTGGTTAAGGTCAGGATATTGTGCAGGTCATCTCATTACCTTTATTTCGTTTCTTTTGAACTATTTTTTATACTTGAAGCGGTATGAGAGGGCGCATTGTCATTTTGAAAGACAATTTTTGATTTGTCCAAGCCAATCAAGTCAATTTTATACATCAGCTCTTCATCCAGAATACTCTCATATATCTCAGTATTAACACTGACATCAATTCTACAAAGATACCCAACACCTGATGAAAGCATACATCCCCAAACCATAATTGATCCACCACCAAATATTTTTGATTGAGTAAGATTATGATCTCTGAGTGGTTTCCCGATTTTTCTGAAAGTTCTATCATGTCCATCAGACCCCTCTAGATTTACTTTAGTCTCATCTGACCATATAACCATATCTCAGTCCTTATTTTCCCAATTTCTGTGTGTTTTTTCAAATTCTGATCTTGCTCGACGATGAGATATTTTTAATTGTGGGCATTTCTTTTTGTATCTAGATACCATGTTGCTACTTTTTAATATACGCATTATAGTAACGAAGAGGCGGATATTCCTGCATAGGTCTTGAGTTCTTGCTGTATTTCTGTATAGGTGGAGCATTTACCACTTGTTGCTAATCTTCCAATATATTTTTCATCATACTTATCTAAAACCCGAGGACGACCTATTATAGGCTCTGAAGTATTTTTTCAAGTCTATTTATTACTCTGGACACAGTTGCTTGTGAAACTCCAACAATTCCAGCTATTTTTCTTGAAGATTTTCCATTTAAAGCAAGTTCGTTAATTCTTGTTTCAATTTTCTTCAATGTTCTTCTTGTCATACCAAATAAGCCTTAATGCCTTGTGCTAAGGATTTGAAATAAAAATGAACAATTTTGCGGTATTTTAGAATGTTCTAGAATGAAAATTTTGTAAATTTGAAAAATTCGTCAAAACACTGAATCACCTACTTTCAACTTTGAACAATCATATCTCTATCAATATTTAAAAGATATCTATAATATTTTTAATGTTATAGAAAAAGGCTGTATCTATCTACCATATGAGTATTGGCTTGCTTGAAGTCTTACTCATTCATGAATTACCATTTAAGTTCGAATTTCCCAAACATTGAATCACTTTTGACGGGCAGTGTAATTACACAAAAACCTGCTTTGGTTGATAAATAAATATAAATTATACTTATTTATCAATCAAATAATACATATGTGTTTTTATTTCAACCAAAATATTAAGTTTTCTTCAAAAAATTTCTTCCATATAATTATTAAAATTTTTCAACCATAATTCTTCAAGAATTTCCACATTTTATCAACCAAATACATTATAATTCCTTCAAACTTTTTCCAAATAAATAATAGAATTAAGTATTGAGTAGTTTATACTAAAGTAAGGAAGGGAGCATACCTCGGCTTAAATTTTCACAAAAAATATTTCGAAAAAGGTTTCATTTAAAATATATTGATTTGAAATTTGAGCCTTTTCGAAATATTTTCGTATAAAATTGAGCCGAAGAGTGTTCCATAGCATAAATAAGTGATATTACGCACAATTTGCCTTAATGAAATAAAGAAATGTAGTAAAACACGAAGTGCTATATTTCTATCATTTTTTACTCGTTCCCTTTTCACTTTAATTTTTTATATTCATTCAAAAGTGTCATCAAAATTTTGGACGCTAGAGGTGTCAAGATCTGAAATTGGAATAAATAAATGAAAATTAAGCTTTCTATGTGATTTTTATATTTTAAATTCACTAAAATAAAAGGAATTCCTTTTAAAGTTTTAAATATTTCTACTTATGATGTTAAATATATATTCAAACCAATATAATTATACAGTGAAGTTAGTTCTATATGGCTGTTTATTTTCCCTCAAAACAAGTTATTAGGGCGTTCCAAGCAAACAGAGACTCGAAAAAGTTTTGAAAAAAAATTTATTAATAAATATAAAAAGTTGAAAATTAGTATGTTTATAGATACGAACCTTCTGTATCTATTACATTTATCCATCTTTCGGGTAGGTTCTGAATACCATTCATAAAACCTTTAGAATTAAGCTCTAGAATTGCATTTTCTAGCCGAATTTCTAGTTCATTCCAATCGTCGTAAATATTCTCTTTCAACTTCCTTTTTAATTTCCCAAAACAATTGAAATCACGTGTGCTACTATCAGGGCTATAGGGAGGATGATCCTGTTAAAATCAATAATAAAAAGGTTCGTAAAAAATGGGTGATTAATAAATAAAAAAAAGGTAGCTTAAATAATTTTAAGCACAAACAATAATTAATTAAAATTAATATGGGACAAAATTTTTGAAGCCTTGGTTATAATTCCAAATAGATCTTTTGCAAAAAATGAATTGGATTATAAACATAAAGAAAAATACAATTTTATACAAGAGAATATTTAAAACTGTTTTTCTTAAAATTTATTGGATTTGATTTGATATTTCTCCAGTTAATTCTCAGTCTTATAAATAGGATTGAATTAAATTGGTGTGAAAAATGAAAGAGAATCTAGGCAAAAATTTATCAAAAAAATAATGGTCTTATAAAAGGGGCTTGCTATTGTTCTTATTCGATAAAGGTGAGTGAAGTCTATAAGGAATTGAAAGCAATAAAATCATAAAACATGTTTTATTAATCAAAATATGGCACAATATTTTTGAAACATAATTCTATTCTACTTGGTCGAGAAATTTTAGTTTCTTGAATGATTAAAATAGTAAGAATGAAAATAAATTTATGTATTTATCAACTTTACTATCCACAAAATATCTCTTAGCTATATTTCTTGCCATTTTAGTTGTTTCCTCAACCTATTTTCACTATGATCACTAATATTCTAGAATTATAACCGAGGCTTCAAAAATTTTCTCCCATATACATAAAATATTGAAAGGTAGAGTCGGATAGTTGTTAGAATGTGATTATTTAGGAGTACTTATATATGGCTTAGTACTACCTATTTAATCTTACTCCTTATCTGTTTTTAAACCTGTTTTCATTTAATCTATTTTTATAGAATCTTTAAAATTATCTTTAAATTTTTTTGTTTTTGTTTTTCAAAAAGAATAGAAACATCATTCGAAATTTTTTGCCATATGTTTACAGAATAATTAATTCTGTTTACGGGATTACAAATATATCCCTGTTGGCAATGTATTCCAACACTTCCCCCCATTGTCAACGTTAAATTTAAATATTTCCTTTCTTCCAAATTCATCTTTCCAATATGATATTCAAATTTATTTATTTCTAACGGCTTTGTTAAAAAATCCGCAACATTATTTTCAGATTCCACATAACTTAAAAATATTCTATTTTCTTTTATTAATTGGCAAATATAATGATGTTTTATATTAATGTGCTTAGTACGCTCGTGATAGATCGCATTTTTAGCCAATTGCATACTTGGTTGATTATCAATTATGATTTTAATAGGATACAAATTCTTATCAATTAATTCACAAATAAGATTTGAAAGCCATATCGCTTCTTTTCCTGCTTCAGATAAAGCAATATATTCGCTTTCTGTGCTTGAAAGCGAAACTGTAGTTTGTTTTTTGCTTTTATAACTTAAAATACCTCCAGCAAAACAAAATATGTAACCTCCAACACTTTTCCTTTCATTATAATTTCCTCAAAGTTTGTGTTGTGACTGATGTAATATGACACACATGGCAAAGTAAAATGTGTGATTCAGCCAAGTCATATTATATGTGTAATTAGCCACGTAGTGGCTGTGCACACCTTGCTTACAAATATAAATAAGTAAGCTGTTCTTTAAATAAAGACCCTTTATTTCAAAATCTACTTAAAAGTCGAAATGCCAGTCACGAAGAAAACACAGCTAGAAGATGCTAACGTATCTTCATCTCAAAGTACTGCAGAAACGCCTGAGAAAATTCAAGAACGACAATGGAGGTATGAAACCGCAATTATGGATGAACTTGGAAATTTAACATTAACTAAAAGACAAGAACATCTTAAGAGATTCTTTAGAAGATTAAATAGAAATAAAAAACGGTCTCAATCCTCTAATAGTGAAAAGATCGGATATTTAATTGATTCCTTAATTAGTAAAAATCAAGACGATCTCAAAGGTTTGATTAGAAAATTTGAAACATTAGAAAGAGAAGTAGATGAAGTAGCTGACTGGAACAGTATAATGTCAAATGTAATTGAAGTTATTATTTGGTCGCAAAAGAAGACGAAATATCAATTACCCCGTAAAATACCACAGCAAAACTCGGTGACTTGGGGAAACATTATAATAGGCTCAGTAAGTATAGGTGACGTTGAATGGCAACAGTAATTTTGGCGATAAGACAAAGACCACCCCATACTTTTATGGCCTCGGAGTTTCGTGACTTTGAATACGGAAAGTGAATTCAAGATGTGAAAACAATTCTCAGAAAAATCTGCGAAACCTTAGATAATATGAATTATGGTTATAAAGAAGAGGCTAAGAAAAAACCAATACCAAGACAATATAAGCCTAAAGAAGAAAAAACATGTGCATATTGTGGAAAGATAGGGCATATGGAGGACAAATGCTATATTAAAAACAATAAAAGTAAAGCTAAAATTAGTTCAGTTAAGCAAATAAAGGAAGATTCTGATTATTTTATTGGTTTTGATAAGGAGATTTTCTTAAACAGAACAAAAATATATGCATTTTATGATACAGGTGCAGAGTCGTAAATATTACAAATAATAAAGTAATAGATGAATTAAAAGAAATTTCCAGTGATTTAAGACTTCAAAAACACTTTAAAAAATTGTATAGTGTTGATAGTTCGCAATTAAAATCAAATTACTTTATTGAAATCGATGTAATATATGAAGGTCTCAATCTTCGAAAACAGAAATTTTATATACTCGAAGGAACTAATAATAAATCAACATTAATAGGACAGCCTATGATTAAAAGAATTGAGGTCTTAAAATCAAAATTAAATAATATTAAATATGTAAGTACATCAAATACCAATATTAATGAAAATCAAGATTATCGTGATAAATCTGAAATTGAGAAAAGTAAGTTTTATATCAAAAATGAATTATCTAAAATACAAGTAGAAAAGAATCTAATTCCTCCAATTAACATTGACACTCAAGAAAAAAAATATCAAATATTTATAGACCAATTAATCCATCGCAGATCGAGAGAATCAATAAAACCTTGGTACCGTTATTGAAAAATGAATATGTATCAGAATTAAAAACACCAAGCAAGTGGTTAAAACCAGTAAAATTGGTTAAGAAACCAAATGGAACTGATAGAATTTGTTTAGATTTAAGAAATCTAAAGTCCTTAGCACAACAAGATAATTATCCTATTCCGAATTAATACATTCAAATTCACATGAAAAATACCAGTCACACCTACAAAAGGTGTTCCAAATATTATCCAAAAATGGACTCACCATAAATTTGAGCAAATTTACGTTCTTCAAACAGAAAGTAGAGTACTTAGGACTCGAAATCTCGAAGGACGGCTTTAAACCATCAGGCAGAAATCTTAAAAGCAATAAAAAGTTCCAGGAATAAACGCGAATTAAGGGAAATATTAGGCTTTCTAAACTTTTTCAGTTTTATGGTCAGGAATTCAAGTTCAAGGATCGCATCTTTAACAGAATCAACGTCGGATAAGAAGGGTTTTATATGGAATGAGTCTAGAGAAAATATTTTAAGAGAAATAATTAAGGAGCTGTTGTAGATCGATCCGCTCGCCTATCCAGACTTAAATTCCGACTTTAAACTTTATTGTGATGCAAGTGACTATGAAATTAGAGGGATATTAATCCAAAGTAATAGAGTCATGTCCTATTATTCTAAAAGGATGTCTGAATCTCAAATGAATTATACTGTTGGCGAAAAGGAGACGCTTTCAATAGTTTATTCCTTATTCTATTATAAACACCTGTTGTTAGGAGCTAGAGTAAAGGTATACAGTGACCACGCCAACCTCCAATTCTTATCTTCTTCCAAACTCCAACGAGTGCAACGTTGGAAACTTGTGAATGATGAGTTTGCGCCGCATATATAATTCATATGTGGTAAATATAACGTGGGAGCAGATTTTCTAAGCCGTGAAATAATATTTTCTGCTAGATCTACTGATTATTCTCTGGATCATAATTTTATTCAATCTGCTCAACTTAACGATACGGAATGCTTAGATATGATTAAGAAAACTCCCAAAAACATGAAATTAATAAGTTTAAATGGTAAGAAGATGATTGTTACACAGTGTGATGTACCTTTTATTCCGATTTCAATAAGAAGTGAAATTCTAGATTGGCTTCATACTAATTTCAAATATTCTGGTATTTCTAAGCTCTAAAATTCCTCTAACCAGTTAATTTATTGGAGTGGCCTTAAGAATGATATAATATATTTAACTCTTGTGAAACATGCATCAAATTTAAAACATCCAATAAGACATATGGACAATTTTATAAAGCGCTGACCAATCTCCGTCCTTTTTCTCATATTGCTATGGATATTTTAGGTCCTTTTGAATATCAATCAGAGGAACAGTCAGATGAAGTGAAATATTGTATGACAATGATAGACTTGTGCAGAAAATGGGTCGAGCTTGCTCCCCTGCCTGATATAAAAGGTATTACTGTCGCTATCCAAGACCTGAAAAACTAACTTCTGATCAAGGTATGCAACTTATGGGCGTTGGATTTAAGGAAATGTTAAGCAGTTTTGGGGTCAAGCATATGGGACAAAATTTTCTTACATAATTCAATTCTAATTTTAGTTTCTTGAATGCATAAAATAGTAAATAAATTTACTATCCATAAAATACATCTTAGCTATAATTCTTTCCATTTTAGTTGCTTCCTCAACCTATTTTCACTATGATCACTAATATGAAAGAATTATAACCGAGGCTTCAAAAATATTATGCCATATAGCACTTTATTTTCTTACATAATTCAATT
Organism: Holacanthella duospinosa; assembly: GCA_002738285.1. Classification (NCBI taxonomy): domain Eukaryota; kingdom Metazoa; phylum Arthropoda; class Collembola; order Poduromorpha; family Neanuridae; genus Holacanthella; species Holacanthella duospinosa. The sequence goes on along the minus strand of NIPM01002046.1, from coordinate 4,346 downwards.
CTAATTTTAGTTTCTTGAATGCATAAAATAGTAAATAAATTCAAGTATTTAATATCCATAAAATAACTCTTAGCTATATTTCTTTCCATTTTAGTTGCTTCCTCATTCTATTTTCACTATGATGAAATAATTATAACCGAGGCTTCTAAAATTTTGTCCTATATAGTGAGCAGCGTACAGAACCCCATGTCTAACGGAGTATGTGAGAGGGTCCATGGATTTATTACGAATNTTTATTAAGAATGCCATACGCTGTAATAATGATCCTCTCTGGAGTAGACACCTGCAAGAAATTGCATGGACATTGAGATCCACCCATCATAGAGCCATTGATTGTTGTCCTTCCGACTTGGTATTTCAATGAACATAAAGAAAGGGCAAAAATTATGAAAAATAGAATTGTACACACATTTAAAGAAAGTGATATGGTATTCGTAAAAGCTCTTAATCCCGGTAAAACAGATCAAAAGAAGCATGGGCAATTTCGAGTATTAAAGGTTTATGAAAACCACGGTACTTGCTTGATTGAACTACCAAATGGAAATAAGGTAATCAATTATAGGAAGTTGCATCCGCTCAAGACAAAGCAGACTGTCGTATCCACGACTATGCATGAAGTATTAAGTGATCAACTAAATATATAAATAATCACTCCTTATCATATGATCATAGTGAGTTATCAGACCACTATTGAGAAGTATATAAACGCACAGATTTTTAATAAATAACGAGTTTTATCGCAAATCGCATCAATACACTTTCGATAATTAGAAAATATGCGTCTGTATGAGATAAAATATTGTGCCATCTGTAAATGATGAAACTTTCAAAATGTATATGTGATAATTACTCATTATTGATGTCAAAAAGTATGCTATTACAATTAAGCACATTAACCCTGAACAATTTATTATTCCCATATTCACAAATATTTGCAGCAAAATGTTACCTAAGTATTACGCAGTTTACTACTCGAATTCATGAAACTAAAAATCAAAATTTATAAAAGAAATGGAAAAGAACCAAGAACATTCATTAAAAAAGGCGATAATCAATGACAACTTAAATGCTGTAAAAAATATTTTATCTGGTCCAATAGTCAACTTGAGGAATTACATTTAGAACTTTGTTTAGCTATAGAAAAACAACGTAGAAATAGTTAAATTATTGCTTTTAATACCAGAACTTCAGGTAAACAAGAAAGATTTGAATGGTTATACTGCACTTCATTGTGCATCTTTAAAAGGACATTTAGAAATTGTTAAACTATTATTATTGAATCCAAACATTGATATCAATATACGAGATAATGATGGTTATACTGCACTTCATTATGAATCTTTAAAAGGACATTTAGAAATTGTTAAACTATTATTATCAAATCTAAACATAGATGTCAATATAAAAGATAATGATGGTTATACTGCACTTCATTATGCATCACAATATGAATATTTAGAACTTGTCTAATTATAACTACAGGTGGAGATTTACATGCAACAACTACACCACTCGATTTAGCAATAAATAAGAAGAACCTTGAATTGTCAAACTTCTTATGGTCTAAAAATTTGGTCTTTATCAACCCTGAACATTAAAAATAAAGTGATTTTATTTCAATTGTCTTGAGTAGTTTAAAAAAGGTTATTAATTACCATTATATCTAATCCAGTATATCTTGAAATGTGTTCATTATCCATGTTATCAGCCCTTAATCTTTTTGCAACTTTAATTTTCCCTTCTTCAAATCCTACTTCTCTTCCTTTTTTCTCTCCATTTTCCCAGCGGAGAAAATTTTGGTAGCATCATCACTTAATTCTTTAACACGTTGATCATACATCAATCTGTCCTCGTTACTTAAACTCATATTCTTAAGTATCTCATATGCCTTATTGATCTCATTATCTTTAAGTATCTCAGATAAATATGGTTTTAAAGCTTTATCCGACTTTTCAAGTTTATCTGAGTCTAAAAGATTATAAAAAGTCAAAAATGAAAGCCACTTATCAAATTTTTCCAAGAATTCATTATTTCTTTTACCACCAGCTTTTTCAAAGGATTTATTCTTTTTATCATCAGCTTTTTTATGCATATAAGCTTCAAACCTTTTCAATTCTATAATATGCATTTCAAAATCTTTTAAGTGATTTAATTCAGCACCATCTTTTTCTTTGATTTCAAATACTTATGATACTTTCTATTTCTGGCATAAATTTGAAGTTCAAAATATGAATGCCGATGGTCTTTGTTAACTTGGAAAAAGATGCACCTTCTGGTAATTGTTCAATATAAACTTTACTCCAGTAGTACAGTGCTCTGCTGTCATAATATCCTTGCCAGTTAAATTGCATTTCTATATTGAAGTACTTTCCATTTTGACATTTAGCCTTTATGTCTAACATTGACTTTCTGTCTGATTCAGATTTCTTTTGAGTATAAGGATTCAAGATATCTACATTGATTACTTTATCATCAGATTTTAATACTGAATTAATAAAGGAAGTCAATCTTGATTTCTTAGTTTCATTTACAAAAATCCTTCTAAAGACACAGTCGACTTTAGGATTAAGCATTTTGGAAATTTTTTTTTGATACCTTCCATTTATAGTCAATGTGAAACCTAAAAGAGTGATTACGTATTTAGAATTATCATTTACAGACAAGTGTTTTCAAAATGTTTCAATATATTCTTCTACTAACTATCCTATGTATGTTGCTTGGGTAATCTCTTCGTTACTAATTCCTCTTTAGAAACTTTTAATCCAAATACAGAATGACAAAGTCTGAGATAGAAAACCTTTATAAAGACAATTTAATAAACAGCCTCTTTAATTTAAGAGCTTAAATACTGTATTCATTTGGTTAATTATTTTTAGATTAATCATTGCATTTACTAACATTCAAAGAAATAGTAGCTTAGATTGATGAATATGCTTTTAAAATTCTTTATAGCTTCGGATATTAATTTATCTCTGATTGAACTTATCAAACATTTGCAATTACAACTTGAGTAACAGAGAAGTATAAGATGTGATTTTTATATTTATTATAGTATTTCTGGTCTACTTATAAGTTCCTTTTAAGAAATGAGATTTAAATTAAAGATGAAAACCATGATATTGGCAATATATAGTGACCAAATTGTTCTGATGGTCTTTGGATACCACACTAAAAGCTATCTTCTGATTGAAAGATCGTATTTCACAATGATTAAAACTGTATCTGGATTGTATAAAGCGTCAAAATAAGGAAAATTTAATTAATAAATACTGGGTTATTACAACTCGTTCTCTAGTAACTTACTGAACTTTCTTTGAGGATTTAAAATTGGAAGTTTTCCGATGCTTGGAATTCTTTTTGAGCCCTTTTATTACCTGATTTTGGTTTCTCAATTGTATTATTCTCTTTAAAATCAAGAATATATGTTAACAAGATTCAAATGCCCGTTGTAAAAATGTTCAATGAATCAAAGTGATAAATGTTCTTGACGAATACGGACTTTAATTAATAAAATGCAATGATTAATCTAAAAACAATTAAGCGGATAAATACTGTATTTAAGCTCCTAAATCAAAGAAGTTGTTTATTTCATTATCTTTGTAAAGGCTTTCTGTCTTAAACTTCGTTATTCTATATTAAAATCAAAATGTTCTAAAAAGGAATTAGTGACGAATAGATTACTTAAGTAGAGGGATGTATTGGCTCAACCATCTAGTGTTTATACACTTTCGATAATTAGAAAATATTTGTCTGTATGAGATAAAAATATTGTGCCATCTGTAAATGATGAAATTTTCAAAATGTATATGTGATAATTACTCATTATTGATGTCAAAAAATCTGCTATTATAATTAGGCATATTAACCTCGAACAATTTATTATTCCCATATTCACAAATATTTGCAGCAAAATGTTACCTAAGTATTACGCCGTTTTACGCAAAAAGGTAAGCGAATTAATTAATAATAAATATGCAAATTAATATCTAGTGCCAAGATTTATATATAATATTTTCTATAAATTAAGCTTTATTTTTAAAGCATATTTGTTTAAATTACTATATAATGGATAACTTACAAAAATTGAAAAATTCAATAACCGATAAAGAACGTGTATTTATCAAATTTGGAGTAATTCTAGGCCACAGTTCGGGAATAATACACAAAGAATTGGTTAAAAATATAAGAGAAAAGGCCTATAATTATAATACAATGAAAAATATGGTTTTTAAGTTTAATAAGGGCCAAAATTGCGTTGAAGACACTAGAGGAAGCGATACAAGTAATCATTTAATAAAAGAAAATACAATTGAGAAAATTAAAGAATATCTTGCTCAAAGTAGAGT
>NIPM01002044.1:0-13293 GCA_002738285.1 Holacanthella duospinosa | reverse complement strand
AATATAACATAAAGTGTTAATAGTCAAAGTTGAGTAAAATACTAAATGTGAGAGGATAGTAGGATTTTTGTTACAATTCAACTTTTTCCACCCCCATTCCACCCCACCCCTTTTCATCATACCTAACCTTTGGGGTAGTTTTAAATATTAAAGTTTTGAAATATTTTCGTAAAATTACTTTTCCGCACCAAAAGAANCTAACCTTTGGGGTAGTTTTAAATATTAAAGTTTTGAAATATTTTCGTAAAATTACTTTTCCGCACCAAAAGAAGGATTGAATTGAGTAAAGGAAAGTTTTAGTGAGTAGTTATTGATAGAATATATAAGAACAAAGTCCTATATAACTGAAGGAAAGATCTCATGCATGAAAGTAATCAAGTTAACCCAGGCGTAATCCTTATAGAAACTTTATACTTTACCTTAGGAAATGGATATGGTGCATTTCGAATCATCCCTTTATCTTTTCTACTACAGTCACATTATTTACCATTGTCTAGAAATCATTTTCATTTAAACCTACTACCTACCTTCCAACATCATTTCTTCCTTCTACTTCATGTCCATCTCCTACATTTAGGTTAATATCAAACAAAATGAAATATCTTACCAATATCTAGGACAGTGTGTTCCAACAAAAAATAACNACATTTAGGTTAATATCAAACAAAATGAAATATCTTACCAATATCTAGGACAGTGTGTTCCAACAAAAAATAACTCATAATTTTCGTCTGTTTTCCAAAATGGCTATGGTAAGCTTATACGTAATGCAATACGAGGGTGGACTTGTGAGACGAAAATAAATGACAATCTAAAAATACCTTCTTATCCAAATGCCTATAGAGCATTTCAATTTCATACTCTTACAACTACCTCATCTTACTCCATTCAGCCACAAAACCATGTGAAAAACAATAAAAACTCTTAGTCATAAGAAAACCCATGTCACATGTCACGCTACCTTTGGATAATTCTCTCTCCTTTTTACTTTTTTCGTGTTCTTTGAGCCCTTTTACTCAATTTGAAAGTGACTGTTTCCAATTACATTTTTGTTGGAACTTGCTGTGCAAGTCTTTTTGGGTGTGGTTCCATGTCCATGGTCTCCCAAAAATTAAATTTTATCAATAACTATTGTCATCAGGAGTCAGTACTTTGTCCTGCTCCATTAGTTCTATGGTCTGCGAGAAACGACGGAAAAAAAAAGTACTTTCCAGCAGTCTATGCATACCAACGGAAAAAGAACCACCCTGTTGTATTTTTGGTTTTACTTGTCTTGTTATTTGAAACTAGGAAACAAGTGAGCTACAAAAATTTATGTTCAGGTTATAAAAATTTTTGTTTACTTTAAGCAAACACAATTTGCGATTGGAAACTCGTCGGTTTTACGCAAAAAGTAGCTATTGTTATACTGACTGATGATATATCAAGCTAGCAAAGTTTAGAGGAAACTCGGTGGCATATACGGGTAGAGTGAGCCCAACAGTTTTTCTTCACATAAAAAAAAATTTTGATTTTGTCAATTTTCGTCTATAAATTTGTCTCACCATATATTTTAAGATCATAAGTTAAAAAATTTTCGAAAAAAAAATTAGATACTTGTGTTGTTTTTTAATTTTTGATTGACTCTAGTGAATTTTTCTACCGATGTAAGTTTGTCACTATTCAATGTAAATGACCAGTTAGAATTTTGATCCTGGTGTTTCAGTATTTCAATACGAAAAAAATAAATACTCAACTGAAGCCAATCAGATTGAAATATTTGAATATCAATTTCTGATTAGATGAAATTAAATTGTTGAAATTCTCTTGCCGCATTCTCATTGAAAGAACTGGTAAATTAGATTCAATAAATTAACCATAACAGAACACAGGTCACCTTGAACCAACTTAATATTATAAATTGTAAACTTTTTACTAAGGATGTCTACATTAATAAACATTTTGCAAGGTTTTCATGTAAATTAAACTTATGAAATCCTAAGACTTTAGAAAAACCACTAGAGAATGAAACATCAGCAAAAATTATTTTCCTTTCCCTGATTCTACTAAAATATTCTAATAAAATTTTCACAACTTTCTCAAGCACAGACAAGGTTATCACTTTTAGGTACAAAGTTATATCCTCAAGTTGAAAGTTTCTAGAAACTTTCTAGTTCTCATCATGATTTTCAACGAAAAGAGTACACAAGGTTATATGGTTTTAATAATAATTTGGATTGGATTCAGTAATAAAACATATATAATATTCCTCCTTTGGCTTTTAGTTTCAGGTGGGTTTTTGGACCTAAGTTTTTAGGTTCTTAGGGTCCAGAAGGTAATGCGGTTTAGAACAAGTTTAGTACAGAACAATTCCAGAAAATTGGTTTCTCAAATGGTGAATTTCTCCCGAGTTTTTGTTAGGTTTAGTTAATTTATTAGTGCTTCATCAGAAAATAAGTATTTTAGAGTGCGTGGGTATGAAAGCAAGTCCTGTGGTGACCTCGACGAAACACGGTCTAATGAATCTCTCAGCAAAGGAGTAAATTTATGTCTAATTATCTTCTCAAAGAATCTAATGAGGATGAGGTAGAGTTCTGCTACCCTTAGAGACTCAAATAATTCCAAATCAGGTTCAATGGATGTAATTAGTTGTAATCCCAAACAGGATTTTGATTAGGATATTAGTAAAAAAAAGGTCTCTCTAACATAACGGTAGAGTTATGAAAAGCATGAAAAAATCAAAGAATAGCACCAATGAAATATAGGGTGGTTGATGAATGACTCAGGCTTTCTTCACCCTACTTACTCCTCATCCTATTAAGCATTTTCCAATAGACTTGCTAATAAATTTTACCAATCGGCTCTTTTCTTTTGCGAATAAGATACGAAGAGTCAAAAGGTATGTTAATCTTCTGCAACGTAATGTGTTAGATGTAATTTATATTCCAAATAACCTCAGGGACAATGTGGGTTTGAAGAGAAAAAAAAATTTTTTTTTGACACTCCAATTGAAGCAGTTAGAGTAGAATGTAGTATAAAGGCTGCTAGTGTGAAATATTATTACACAAATGTCCCATAACATTGGTAATAACCGCATGCCATAAGCTCTTTTTCTCAAAGATTTTGGATTAGGATCCTCCTATATCATTTTAAATAGGGCTTTCATTTCCAAAAAAGTATAGAAATAAAATTTGGTCTTGTCCAACATCTTTTTTTTTTCAATTTAATCTAACATGGATAAGTTCAAATGGGAATTGGGAACATTTTCTGAAACACTATCTCGATGTAAGATGTACAGGGTCTTCTTAACGTAAGACCACAAGCCTTTCACCGCTTTCACTGTTGCTTTGCCGTTGTTATGTTGAATTTTTTTTACAAATCTTGCAATTTTGCTGCTGCAAAGCTTTGCAACAGTTTTGCAGCTCAACGGTGCGAAATCAAAATTTTTGAAAATTTTGTTTCTTAATTTCCTGATACCGTCCATCTATTCCTTTTATATAATTGCCCAAACTTTAATTCTTAGAAAGCAAAGTCTCATGGGTATTCACTACTTAAAACTTGAACTTATGGTCTACTTCAATAATTTTTAATTTTGTTCGGATACGAGTTGAAATAATTTTTAATTGAGCTTTCTGGTTTGTCAACGACAATTGACCAAGTTCCATAAGATGAGTCCATAAATTATATGTTTTGTCCAATACATTAAGCGATGTCTTTGTGAAGATGCCAACGCGTGTGCTGTGTCAGTAAGTCCATTGTAAGGTTTCAAGCTTGCTGACATAGAACAAGTTTCTCGCCAAGGCTTGAAACCATGAGAATTTTTTTTACAATTTATTTGAAAGTTTTTGATTATTTTTTTACTAATTGATGACCTGTGACCTCACCTTACAAGTCAACTACCTGCAGTGACATCCTACATTACTACTTCGCGTGAACTGTTTAGAGAAACCTCTAAAAAGTTTAAATCTCTAAAGAGAAAGTTTAGGTTAAACCAAAAAGGACTCACTTTCTGAAGTCTAAGAACCTAATAATGTGCTCAAGAATAGATCAGTTATTTCTTTTCCTTTTTTTAGTCTGAATTTCTAAAAAAAAATTTTTTTGTTTCAAAATATCTTTTTTATTTTCTTAATCATAGTAGCAAAATTGGAAAATTGGAAAAGTTATGAAACAAAAGCATATAAATTTTATAGCTAGAGAAAGTCCGCCATCTACTGTCTTTAAATAATTGAACATCCTATATTTTGTGTATAACATTATAAACAGTGCCATATGTATCGCTTGAACTTGAATTGACTACGAGAAATGAAGAAATGATTCTTTTTATGAAGTTTGAAAATCATTTTTTGTAAGTGATCATAGAAAATGATTGTTTTGTCAAATGTCGACGAAAATCGGTTTAAGTTTGTTGCAAAACTTTTATGTTAAATTCCTACTTTTATGTAAAAGAGTTGAAAAAGATGGTCGAAGAGACTACGACACACTCTTCAGAGTCATTTTGACAGTCAGAAAGAGAATAGTAGCCAATATCAAAGTTTTTCAATAGTAATATCGACAAAATCCATAACCCTTATCAATTGGTTTTTTTTTTCAGTTATCGAATCTCGTAGTCATCCCGTAATATCCTCAACAGCAGAAAATCCACTTGGATCAAAAAATCTATTAGATGTAGACAACACGGCATGTATTTTCAATCCAAACAGTATGACCCTGTCTATTTCAAAATACCTTCCTTTTTTTTTCATTTCCGTTCCTCATGGTATAAAATAAAAATTGGTTCAAATCTTTGGATGAGAGAGATTTTTATACAACAAAACACCTATTTCGGAACTATACCATAATTTAGGTCCTTTGGTTTCATTTTTACCGAATCTTGAACAGTCAGAGAGGACCTTGGATGTCTATTTTCTCAATCACCATAGCTAGGGTCTGAAATTCCTTTTGAATTGAATGATCTGAGAAACGGTGTGTTTGGAATTGAAAGGAGAATCCGATCCCATTTGATTTGGACCCTTACAAGGCCACATCCGTTTATTTTTTTTTCCCACCGCCACCAACATCATTTTCCAATCCAGTACAGGACTACCATAATATAATACCTTCACCGTCTGCCTGGTGAAACAGTGAAATTCAGACAATCAAAATTCTTCAATCTACAATAAAGGAACTGACATAGAGATAAATTCGAAAATTTATTAATAATAAGTTTCTGCTCCAATTTTTTTTCCCTTCTTCTCTGCTGTTTTGGAAATGTAGCGTGGTTCCTTCGTTTATTTTTGGTTTGGGGGAAATGAGAAATGGTCTCCGGGCCAAAATCTCACCCTTGTTAGACTGTCAAAAAACAAGACGGAGACAAGGAAATTGAAAATTGGTTGAAAATGAAACGAGATTTGATACAAAAAGAGGGGAGAGATGTCTCATTGCGTCGTCAGCTAAAAGTCAAAGCCAAAAAAGATGACATTCTTCATTAGATCCGAAAACCGAAAATTTCTGGAATTTGAGAGACAAAAGGAAAATTAGGAAGACTTGAATTGAAAGGGTTAGGGAGATGATTCAAAGAATTTTTTGAGGCAAGAAAGAGTTAACAAAATGGATGGGTTAGCATTAATCTCTATGTACTTTAGGGCATTCTTATTGTTATTATTAGTTTTTCTATTAATTCCCTAACACCTCTATTCATTCTCTTTCTATGGATTATCATTATACTTTTTACTCATCTTCTATCATATTTTTATAAGCCTGTTATAAAACCCTTCATTCATTTCAATTTAAAATAAGAAATTCCTGCGGAATTAATTCTTTTTTTTTAAATAAATTCATTCTCTTCATGGTAGAGTATTTAGGTATAGATCTATTATCTTTTATTGAATTATTTAGGCTAATCTAGAATCGCTGTTTTTTCTCTTCTAACATTCTTTCTCAGAGTTGAGATGAATGTCCCTGTAGATAAGTCAATTTTATTTGTTAATGGTAACTAAACTATGCCAAATAAATTAATTAACCATTCAAGTCGTGTTAATAGTTTAGTAGAGTAATGAAAATAAAATGAATATATAGCCTCAATAATATTATTTTAGCTAGAGTAATGGAAATAAAATGAAAATAACAGCAGGATACCTGCAATTTTTCATTCGGTTCATCGCTAAATATTAATTTTACATTACTTTTGCAGAACATAATTAGAATTTGGTAGTTTAGCTGGATCTTGGAGCAGTTTATGGATGATGATAAATGATGTTATATCTCCACCCATTTATTAATTAACATATTTAATTAACCTTAATAAGTTATATAAAATTTATAATAATTTCTAAAAACAATGAATTATACGTATTTTTTTACAGCTCTTTCATAACCTCATATATTTTTTGTACAATATTAATGTAATTTTAGAAATATTTCTACTGTTTGAAACTTAAGAATTGATAAATTAATATGTACGCAGAGAACCCGTGTCACTGCGATACAAACATAACAAAACAAGAAGCTTGTAAATTTTAAATGAAGGGACAATGTACCCTATATTCGATGGAAGATGATTAAAATTAAGAAAATTTTTAATTTTGATCAAATATGTGTTTACAATAAGCCAAGTTTGTTTGACTTGAGAAAACAACAATTGTCTTGTTTTTTGATAAGGTTATGTCATAACTCCCTAATCAAATTGTTTTTATAGTGCTATTGGTGACCGATAGTCACCAGTTGAATTCAACCTCTGCAGTTGCTACAGAATTACAAAACTAAATTTTAATTTTAATGAAAAACGAGGATTTTTAATAAATTTTATTATGATTATTATTATTTTAGTATAATTTCAGAAAAGCTAAATATTTTAACAAATTATCTGTATCAACTAGAATAAGAAAAAGTTAAGCTAAGCAGTGTGACATATAAAATTCAAAATATTTTTCAATTTGAACAAAGTTCCAAATCAAATTATCCTAATAAAATTAAGGTCTTACAACTAGGGTTATAATTGTATATTTTAAGACTCATCATACCAAGAATTTTATAAATATAACAGAAATCACAAGTTATTCTTCAGCCAATAAGAGGATGTCTGACCTCTGAATTTCAGATTCCCCAAATCCACTACTTTATTATCACTCATAGTTATTACCAAGGTTTTACAGAACTTAAATGAACTTTTTATAAAATTCTATCAGATCCACGGTGTACATAATGTTACTACTACAATGTCCTTTTAAATTTCATTTTAAAGCTCTTAGACAAAATTTTGAAGGTTAGAGCGTCTGTTGGGGTAATCCTGATGGATCTCAGGCTTATATGCCTTAGTTCCCTACTTCATGAACTTTTTCTACATTGAAACAAAATTTGTATGAATAAAAAAATTTGAAAGCGCAACAGGCGTAGGGAATGGAGTCTAATTCACAGATGTGTGCCTATTCATCCCTTCGGATTGTTTTTCTATAACCCAGGAGGATGAGTTTGACAGTTTATATAAAAAGTTTATGTCCCTTTGTTACTAGGATTTTGAAGTAGACAACAATGACCTCTCTCTAACACTGTTTACCAAAGAACTTAACACACTGTAGTTTCGGCTAAAAGAGGACTGTTACCATACTGCATGTGTGAAGATCCTTCTCTAGTATAAATCATCTCAAGAACTTGCCTTTTTTTTAAACTTAAACACCCGTTACATATTTATTTTCCAGATTTTTATTCTCATCATCACTGGTGCGTAACTAACAATCGTTAGTAGTCAGCATCATTTGATAGCCTGCTGTTAGAACAGGTTCTCACTACTTCGCACTTCTTATGATGATTTCTACAGTTATGTTCTTCTGTTGTTCCAAACATCTTGAACGAATTCAATCTGATGGTCTAGTAATAAGACAGAAAATCATAAATCATGAAATTATTTAACTATATTTTATCTCATGTCTATTCCAGGAATCGGGATATCCGACTTTGTCTATCGATTTATACCTCACTTATATTCTCAGCTCGTGCATGAAAAGTGAGTACTTGATTCCAGTACTTATATCGTGATTCATGACAGACTAGAAATTGAATATTCAGTCTGTCTTCTGATGCTCAATTCTCATCTTCTAGCTTTGGATCCTTTGATTTGCACAGTGACAATGCCAAAGGGCTGACTATACGAGTTCAAACACAAAGGATACAGTGATCAAACAAAACACTTAAGCAAAACAAAAACAGGATTACCATAAACATCACACGACAAGGCGAGTCTCATAGTGTTAAGAATATAAACGAAGGGAAGAAATTTTTTTTGTTAATTTGTAGAGTCAGAATGAGTTGAAAAATGACTAGGGAGCAGGGACTTTACAAGAAAAAAAAGACAAGGGGTTTTAGTAAAAAAAAATTGTAAACTTTTTTGAAGAAGTATGATATACCATCTCTCAGAGACAAGATACTAATATTAGAGAATGAGTTCTGATAAATTAACAAAGTATATCCTTATTTTGAAACTTATTTGCAAACGTAGACAAAAATTTAAGTTCCTTTCTCATCTTACAAGTTTTAGTCCTGGGATTGAATAAATTAGAAACTTTATGTCAACTGCTATGAAATTTGGTTACACATTGGCAGGTTCATCTTCCTTAAAAGTAGTTATACATTTGTTTCAAATTATTTCTGTTTATTAAATCTGCAGTTAATTTAATTGTTGAACTTCTTATACAAGCACCTAATGCTCAAGGCAGTACCTTGACATTGAAGTTTTAGATTCAGATGGTGTAATTTTGTTTGTTTCACTCTGCATGCTATACTTTGGTAACATGTATTGTACACAATTTATATTAATAGATAGTTTTAGACTCACTCATGTTGGATTAATTCTTAATGTAAGGTTGCTAATGCTGGACTGAGAACGATCCGATGTGACGCGTGACGGGGCTGACCCGCCACTTTGAGTTTGATACAGGGATTGCCACAAAAATTTGGTCTCTGGTGGGGTATGNGCAAAACAAAAACAGGATTACCATAAACATCACACGACAAGGCGAGTCTCATAGTGTTAAGAATATAAACGAAGAGAAGAAATTTTTTTTGTTAATTTGTAGAGTCAGAATGAGTTGAAAAATCACTAGGGAGCAGGGACTTTACAAGAAAAAAAAAACAAGGGGTTTTAGTAAAAAAAAATTGTTAACTTTTTTGAAGAAGTATGATATACCATCTCTCAGAGACAAGATACTAATATTAGAGAATGAGTTCTGATAAATTAACAAAGTATATCCTTATTTTGAAACTTATTTGCATACGTAGACAAAAATTTAAGTTCCTTTCTCATCTTACAAGTTTTAGTCCTGGGATTGAATAAATTAGAAACTTTATGTCAACTGCTATGAAATTTGGTTACACATTGGCAGGTTCATCTTCCTTAAAAGTAGTTATACATTTGTTTCAAATTATTTCTGTTTATTAAATCTGCAGTTAATTTAATTGTTGAACTTCTTATACAAGCACCTAATGCTCAAGGCAGTACCTTGACATTGAAGTTTTAGATTCAGATGGTGTAATTTTGTTTGTTTCACTCTGCATGCTATACTTTGGTAACATGTATTGTACACAATTTATATTAATAGATAGTTTTAGACTCACTCATGTTGGATTAATTCTTAATGTAAGGTTGCTAATGCTGGACTTAGCTTTTTTGAGAACGATCCGATGTGACGCGTTACTATTTTTCAACGCTCCGCAGCGTCGTGAATCTTGAGCGAATTCTGTGTGTATTTCCATAGCTTGTGTCGATGCGATGGGGGGATTTTATTAATAATTTTCGATCCTGGTTCAATAANCAGAGCCTAGTTGGGCAATCCTGTTCTCAAACTCAATACAACTCCGAAACTCTCCTTCCTGGTCATTCATTGCCAGGTAAGGAGTCTACTGTCTCATTTATGAGTACAGTAGTGGGGATTGAGTCTTATGCTCAAATCCCCACACGCGTTACTATTTTTCAACGCTCCGCAGCGTCGTGAATCTTGAGCGAATTCTGTGTGTATTTCCATAGCTTGTGTCGATGCGATGGGGGGATTTTATTAATAATTTTCAATCCTGGTTCAATAAGCAGATGAGGTTATTGTTCAGAAAAGTGACGTTTGGAAAAAACAAAAGAGTTTGAAAGAAAACAATATAAATAGGCAGAGGGATTCGCGTCAACGCTCCGATCAGACGCGAAAGCGTCAACAAAATAGCTTAGCTATACAGCCGTATTGAAATGCAAAAGCAATGGAGTTTTTGGTCAAAACCAACAAAATCGCGTCGCATCGCGAAAAAAAAACTATCGAAATCTAGCATAATGTTACTGACAACGTTAAGTAACTTACGTTAACGGCTATGTAGACGCTAGCTGTAGTGAACCAATTAAGTAATACAGTAACATCTCGATATATAAAATACAGCGCGTGAAAGCATACAATTTAGGCATTACATTGAGTAGGATTGAAACACGATCTTAGTTATATGACCTGGTTGACTCTTAGATCAAATCTTGTTTATATGAGCCTGCAGAGTCTTAAGTCGCTTATTTAACAAGGCCAGAGATATAACCGAACTCAGAATTAATTTTTTTATCAATTACCTAATCTTAATATTCTTATGACTCATAATTAAAATTACTGACACAAGTTTAGAGTCGTTAGGTGGAGGAATTGTTTTATGACTATATTTTTTTATTTTTAAATCACTTTCGACTCCCGTAGGAAATTAATGGTTGCTGAATCATGATTCTAGAAAGCTGACTCCATCCTATCCGTGTGACTCTGAGTCATGACTCTGTGGCTCAGTTTATAAATATTTTTGTTATTTTTATTTCCTCCAGCGTAAATAGATTGACATTTCTTGAAATGATTATGAGAGAGTTTCTATTGAGTGTTAATTTGCACTATAAATGACAAGAACTAGAGTGAAAAAATTATATTTCAAGTTTATTCCTAAACTTACCATCAAAAATTTTCAATCTCTGGTCTTCTACAATTGTCATATTCAGTAACGCATCTACAAATTTACGGTATTAAAACCAAAAGCGTCTTATATTTTTGTCTTATACCTATAAGTTTAACATGCAAAGGCGTCTTGAGACGAACCAATTGTCTATAAATCCGGTCTTATAACCAAGTGGTTCTTACATTGAAAGCATCTACATCGAGACTTTACTGTATCAAATTATCTTCAATAGTTTACAACTTTTAGTTTTTTATCGATTCCTTGACTTTAACATTAACTTAAGATTTGCTATTATCATAAACTGCTAACTTTATCAGCAACTTTTGTATACATTTTTAGCATCAACAGTTAGCATAAGAAGTTATAACAGTATTAGAACCCAAGATTTCTGTCTCAAGGAAACGATCAAGGAATTCGGATAACTCACATGTGGGTATCAATTTCAACAAAAAAAAATTCCCCCTCAATTTCATTTTTTGTTGGGACAATATGAGAAAACTCATTTATTAATATTACGTAGTGTTTCGCATGGCTCAGCTTTTGGCGTGAGCCAGAGCTACTGGCTCAATGAGCATGGATCATGGTTCATCCAAGCGGTGAGCCAGCTCATGAGCCATGGGTCTGGCTCCGCACTTTTGTTGAGCTGGCTCAACATAAAAAAAATTTTTTATCCCGTTTATACATATTTTGCTAAAAGTGAGAATGACCTAATGAGAATAAGCCAACACAAATCATAATGATGAACTGGCTAAAGGCAAATTGACTTTCAGTGACCAATAATTCCGAAAATTAAAAAAAAAATGATGATTTAGAAGAAAAAAAATGAAAAATTCGGGGAAAAGTGGAAGAATTTATGGGAAAAGTTAAGCCATTGAGCCATGGCTCACAAGTTTTGTTGAACTGGCTCATGAGCCATGGCTCTGGCTCAGAAATTTTCGTGAGCCAGCTCGAGCCAGAGCCATTGAGCCAGAGCCATGCGGAACACTAATATTACGCATGAGACTTTGATCAATCATGTTAACTTTTCTCTTTCTTATATGTAATGCTCCAATTACACTAGGCAACTTTATGCGAAAGTTTTAATGAAATTTTGAAATTTTTGGTGTAATCGCACATGAAATCTTACAATTTCTCTTGCACAATGTCATCATACGCAAGTAAAATTTCAAGGTCCGAAATTGCAATCGAATGCAATTTCGATCATGAAACTTTACAACTTTTGAATAGTTTGGTTCAAAAGCCCCATCTCGTAAAAAACAAGTTAATGCGGGACAAGTTTTATTTTGAAAAAACATCAATTTGACAAAAATCCGAGGCGGGTTTTCAAATATAAATCATTTGAGGCAAGTTGAGCGGAAGTGATAATAGGTGAATTTCATAGGTTTGGTTACTAGTGTAATCAATAATGAAACAAAAGTTTCATACAACTTCTTGCACAAGAAATTGCTTAAAACTTTTGAACAGAAGTTGCGCAACTTTTGCTCTCTGGTGTAATTGTAGCATAAGAGAAAATTCTGACCCAAAAATGTGTTACTTTAATGTCTAATAAGATGAGGTTAGTTTGAGTGAAACGAATGTGTCTAATATACTCTATTTTGGGAATAAATCATAAGGAGTGATTTTTTTCAAGTTATAACATTTCATGTCTTGTTGAGATGATTACTTAAATTTAGTAAATCAAAACCCACCTGCTCCTGGCATAAATGACCCGTATAGAGGAGGTATTTTAGATGAATTAGGCTTGAGGGTGAGTTTATGATTCCCTCAACAATTCAAAATTCAAGGATAGACTAAAGAAGTAGAACGGGTTTTTGTCCCTTATTATTTTCCCAAGGGCTACTGGAGGAAGGGAAACAATAGGAAATTATTCTTTACCACAGACTGTGAGATTTGTAAAAATAAATTACAGATTTTCTACTCATGACTTATTAGGATGAAATAATAAATAAAATTCTCTTCTAAAACCAGACTTCTTAGTAAGGGATGGTAGGGTTAAATTAGCGTTTTCTTTGGAAAAGACCGACTTTGGAGTAGATTGATTTATGAGGTACTTCCACAACTATTAGACAGTGACTCTGGTTTTCAAAGCCTATTTTCTATTATGGGTTCTAATGTAATGAATCCTCTATGGTTTCAACCCTAAACTACACCCATCTATAGTCAGAAATTTGTTGGCAAAAAATTACATCTTTCAAGATTATCTCTAATGGTTATTAAAAATTTTTCGCTTAAAAGCTACAAAAATCCTTAAAAATATTATTGTATTTAGATAATTGAAAACATTTGTAACTTGTATTTGAAAAATAATTTTTTGGTTCGTTTGTCTATTAGTACCTACATATCAGTAACAAAAAAATAATAATAAACATCCAAAACCTTTCCATA
>NIPM01002043.1:5356-18976 GCA_002738285.1 Holacanthella duospinosa | reverse complement strand
GCTACGCAACGTAACTTCCTAGTAACTTTCACTTTATGCTTTTGAAACGTTGAAATAAAATTTAATTTTTAATGCTACTGTATAAATGAAGAATAAATTTGTCCAAAACGCTTTTCATAATCTGAGTAATGATTCCGAAACTCTGCTCCCAATGTTGGAAGACACTGATACATACTCAGTTAAAAATGGGAGTCATTGACAATAAACGACGGTGAATGAGGAGATGGGAATGTAAACTGAGTTTTGGATTGTGGTCAGTATGACAACTAGCTTCAGGGATGAGCTCACTAAGTAGTTTTTCTGATATACAATTAAAAGGTGTAGCTTTTATGAATCTAAGAGGTTTTGCTTCGCAAAATTGTTTCAATTAGCTCACCGCAACATTTTTGAAGCCATAACTAAAATTCTATAAGTGGGTCGAGATCAAGTTGAAACTTACCGAAAAAGCCTATGCTAGATTATCATTGCATATTCACTAGCCAGAAGGTTAAGTTTAATTCATCAGCTAAAAATTGTTACATTCGGTTCAATTTTTTTGTCTCTTACTTACATTGAAGAAAACCTCATTTACTTCAAGCATGGTAAGTAANATACATTCGGTTCAATTTTTTTGTCTCTTACTTACATTGAAGAAAACCTCATTTACTTCAAGCATGGTAAGTAACTAATAATTTGAATGAATTGAAGTTTTGTGGACACAATTTAACGTTAACATTATTAATCGATCATTTCTAAGTTTTGTTGGTTTATTCCACAGTCTACACATTTAACAATTACTTTACATTCCTGTGAACTAAACTCAATTAGTATTTTGCTGAATGATAAAATTGCAAAATAATGAATTTCGAGTATTGAGTTGTATGGTATGTCAGATTTCTCCTGCAGAGTGAGGGACTCAAGTGTAAGCGTTCGGGGTCAAGGAGGGAGAAGTTAAGTAGTGGTGAATGGGGAGTAAGGGGCAATTTCGCTGAAATAAATGAAGTGAAAGCTTTGTTGTAATAAAAGTTAAATTGCCTAAATTGCATCTCAGATTCCGATAGATACAAGAATATATAAAAGTTGGTTCTAACAATAGAAACAATTGATTTGTTAGTTGCGAGTTACAACTGAATATAATTACAATTAAATTAGAGATAAATGAATTTAAAGATTTTAAAACAGTACTCATTTCTGGAATTGCGTAAAAACCTTCACTGGGATTGCCTGAAAACAACCCAAAATATATATTTTTTTTATCAAGTTTTTATGCAAGAAACATCAAGATATTTTGGTTCAACTGACTTGTGCAAACCGGTTTCTAAAGGTTAGCAAAAATAAATACTAATTGGCCCAAAGTTTCTACACCGATTTGAATTTTGTTCTTCCCTCTATCACTAACCTGACTCAGGATAAAAATTACTCTAAATGATCCAATCGAATAAATCTTTATACAATTGACAAAATTCATCCACGCTTGCCTTTTGTACAGTTGAGCAAGATGTGGTAAGAGGACGTTGCCAGCAAAAAATTTCCGGATAGTTTTCATAACATTGTTGAAATTTTGTTGGGCAATCATTGCTTTTAAAAGACACAAAAAGTGACTTGTGAATTGCGATAATAACTGAAATTGCAAAATTTGAATTGGAGATTCTAAAATCATGATTGTAAGGTTCTCCAATTAGGGTTAGGGTCCAACAACTGATGAACTATGCTTTCAGAATTCATACATGCAGGGTGGTTTGGATATCCTTGTATATTTGAACAAATCTGTCCATTTGCACAGTCGCTGTAAGATGAGCAGAAACAGTTGTCCAATAAAGCACAGTGTTTTACATCAGGATCAACATTTATTTTTTTCCCTGTTCCTTGTAGTCTCCTTCCGAAGTCATTCATAAAAATCCCATTCGGATCATATTTGTGCATTTTATCCAGAAATATTTTTCTTGCATCTGGATCCAGATTCGATGAAACAATTTCGGTGCTATGGTAAACATTTCCTGATTTTCCCCAGTGAGATCTTCCCGAATAACTCTTAATCTGAAAAGAGTAAAAGGAGAAATTTGAAATGAATAATTTACCAACTTTTCATTAGTGTATGTTACATATTAGAGTTTGCTGTGAGTACTCAACTTCCTTGCAAAAATTAATAAGGTAGCGAATGTATGACTTATTGTCGACAAGTTTGTTGAAAGATGTTATTCGGGGTACTACGTATGAACTCGTCAACTTGTTTGTAGTGGCTCGTTTTGTTACATTATTCATTTTTACAAAAAGTAAAGCTAGGTAGAAAAAATTTTATATTTTAAGTTACTGTAAGTGACGCTACCTTGAAGCGATTCAGATGAGCTTACCAGTGATTGAAGAATTGTTTGAAAGGCAGCGAGTCCGGCCGAAGGCGTATTTACTGAATCTTCTCTAACCAGCATGTAAAATTCAAAGTGACACGTAACACGCCCAAAGGCATTGGACATGTACGTATCCGACGCTGCAGAAAATCTCAAAAGAATTCCTTGAATTGGGAACACTGCAGCATATTTACCAAGAATGTCCTTGACAGTTGCTACAAATTCTGGGACCTTATGTATATCCAAACTCATTTCGTTGTCCAGTTGGGTTATGTTAAAAGGCCCATGGAACCATGGACACTGTAAATTTCCATGCTCATAACAGATGGGAGCAAACATGCGATGGTAGTAACCAACTGCAGGCATTTTCACTGTAAGGCCATCTTCTGTATAAATTGGGACAAAATCAGGAACATCTCCAAGTAGAGTGGCTTTCAACAACGCTTGAGCTGTGTTGAGTAACTGGATTGAATTGAGTCCTTGAATTACTTCGATTGCAGGTACTATGATAGTGTTGAAGCTGGTATAAGTTGAAGGCACGTGGTCATAGGTCCACGCTTCTCCTGGAGATAGAAGAAACAAACACAATTAATTTTAAAGTTAAGCATTTAATACAAGAATGGGAAATAACAAGAACCAAACAAGAATTTGAAATTCTGTTTAAATTTTTTTATTGACCAATAGATAAAATTCTAAACAATATGGTATAAAACGGACGAAAATATTTTGCGCTAAACAACCATCATACGACTGCAAAATATAAAGTGTGGAGGCAGGTAAAAATTCCATTTTGTTCAAGATTCTTACAGTATTTTATCCATCATCTTTGTAAAACTGAAAAACCAAATGTTTTGCTCGCTACACTTCCTACAGCATTCGGCATAAATATTTTTTTGTCCTTTATCCAAAAAAATTATGACGCTCAAAGAGATAGTTTCAGTTCAAATATGCAGTCTTAGGTATGGGAAATGGGTCAAAGTAGAGTTAGCTAGTGTATTTCTACACTGGACCATGGGTCTCCCTATCTCACAGGAGAGTTTTAACTCATACTTGTCATTGTCTCTGGGGATTAAAGCCTCGCTTGGCTACTGTGAAAGTACGTGTCTGCTCACATCTACAAACCTGGACGATGCAGAACTCCCACATAGGTTTGGTTCACTTAGGTTTGGTTCTCTGGAAGAAACTTTTGGACCATTCACTTGATGCATCTATAATGTGTGAACCAGGAATCATGGTATATATATCAAGAAACAAAACTTTTTACGAGAAAGTGTTAACAGCTGCAGAAAGCTCATTTGAAAGTACAAAGAAGAATTTCCTTAGATGAAGTCCTTACTCCCATTACACAAAAGATCTGCATTTTCGAAAATTGCTCGTTTGAAACAATTAATTTGTGACGACGTACTTGAAAAGAATGTCTCATATATGAAATTTAAAGTACAAATGTTTATGCATTTTTTGGCAGAGAATTTAAACAAATTATTCTTTCTCCTTTTGTATGTACTAAACATGTAAAAATGTCAAAACTGTCCTCNATATATGAAATTTAAAGTACAAATGTTTATGCATTTTTTGGCAGAGAATTTAAACAAATTATTCTTTCTCCTTTTGTATGTACTAAACATGTAAAAATGTCAAAACTGTCCTCGCAAAAAAAAAATTTTTTTTTCGATGTGAGTTGGCCATTTTTCTTTGGTTGAGCCTTTCTCCAGCAAAATCATCTACCTTCCTGTTGAACCAAACCTAACTGAATTGAGTGCATTTAATCATTGCTTCAATAATTTTGAATTCTTGACCAACTACGGATTCTAAAAACGAGTAAACTAGTTATTCGGAAATTTCAGTTTCCTCCAAGAAATGCTATCCTAGGCAAAAACAATTTTAAAAACATAAAGTTACGCCTCGATACTTCCATCGGGTGCAATAGTGGAAAATGTCATTTCTGGAAGGAAAACTTTATGAGACTCGTCGGTCTGGAAAGCTATTCATTTCAAAATAACTTGATTTTGAATTAATACGTTTTTTCTCGTTCCCACTAGCAACGAATGACATATGCTACATGGAAACAAACAAACAATGAGTGGTCTCATTTAAGGAAAAGTAATTGCTGTGATGGAAAATTACATAAAATTAATATTTTATACATTTTGCTCTCCCCAGCATTTGCGGCTTATAATGAAGTGTGATTCAAATTATTCAATAATTTGAATTTGTCTGCGTCAAATATGTACAGGCTAAAATTTGATATACTGGCAATTTTTGGTCATACCGTACATCAACTGATCAATCTGTAAATCAGGCATGACTGATAAAAATTAAATTGACATGACTGCCTCAATTAAAGAAAAGGTTATCCTATCGCAATCGGGTCGTGGAAGCTTGATAAGAAATTCCAAGGATATTAGGAAGCTGGCATTCGTCATTGTCGGCGAAGTCTAATTTTCCAAATTTATTTGTAAATTTCTGATAAATTTTTTTTAATGCACTATTAAATACTAGTTTTACGCTAGAAACAGCATGATTACATGGAAATATGGACTACATGCATTGATGCCTTGGTTCCATTCCGAGTGACTACATTCTAAACAGATTTCCCACCACCAGACTGATGTTGTAAAAATTTGGCATGTCTGGAGAGTGCGAAAACGATGTGCTCTCATACATCGATTGCAATTCGCTAAGCGCGCTGTAGCCAGAAACTTCTGTTTTTATATTTAGCTTGACCACGAATGACCGATATCAAATTCATAATTTCTGATAGATTAAAGTAAGTACTACATACACGCCCGATTGCATGAGGAGTACTTATATCCTTCTTTTTATATTCCAATACTGTTAATTTTTGTTCACTATTTATTGGTGTGACTATTCCTCGTTCTGATTACTTTTCGGTGACTGTCTTTCTCTGCGACCACTTTTTTTTGATTATCCACTAGTGACTTTTTCTGTAACTCGTTGTGACCAATTATCATGCAAAGGAACGGAGAATACCTAAATAATAGACATAGTTTGTACAAGTCCGTTAATCAATTTTAGTGCCTAGTGGGTAACATATATAGTTTTAATTCTTGATAAAACGGTAATCTGTTGTTCGGTATGAAAGGCAAAGGTTTTGGTTAGAAGAAATAACAAAATCATATTTATTACATAGTTCGGGATATTTTCATGAATAGTAGTCAACACAGTAACCTTTTAAAAAAAAGTATGATTGTATTAAATATCGATTGGTGCTAAAATTTCAGAACCCTTCTTTTAGTTCATTCGGTACAAATTCGTTCTACACTAAGAGGCATAAGTTTCTATAAATGAGAGGAGTCTTTACATCCCAAATGTGTGACTTTATAGAAAAATTGTGTAAGTGTGTTAGAAACCTGCTCTGCATCTTACAAATTTTACAAAATGTGGACAAACTAATAAATAAAAAAGATTAAATAAAAGGTATTCTAATTCTCGAATTCTAATTTTTCCAAAACAATCTCTTACTCAAAATAAGGTAGGCCTAGTGCAATACTCGATTCACGCCTTCATTTATAATGATAAAATTTTAATTTTATTTTGCTATTGCTTACGTCGAAAATTTTTACAAACTGTGACTACGGGCATAATAACCAGGAAGGAATAGATTATGCGATAATTTTGAAAACCAATATGCGGCGTTTTGCTTAAAATTGTGCCAAGTTATGCTACTCGATTGGGATGCTAATAATCATTTTCTATGAGTAATTTGTTTTGAAGCAAAAGTCAAATTATATTGCACAAAGTGAAAAGAATAATTTCTACCATTGCAGAATATTCATTTGACTTTTAAGCCAGTTGAATTTAAATGGCCATGTAATTATCAGTGAACCTCGAGCATTATGAAAAACAATGTCTATGATACTTTTAGTAATATGAACTAAAAAATCAACCTCATTATACCGATGTGATAGGAAACAACATTTTAAGGCTCGCTTGTATTTACAATGAGCATCTGCAAATTTTGGCAAAGTATCACGGTCCCAGATAGAGTGCTTTGGTGTAAAAAACAGTGTTGGAATGAAACACTAACTTTCTGTGATATAGTGGCTTTAGTATGAATTTACGCAAATTTCGTTTGCTTCACTCGATTCCAAAATTTAAGAATCGCAAAGAGGCAGAGTACTGAATTAATATTATGTTGTATGACATTATAGGTGCCTGGTGATGAAATCATCACTGAAGTTGTTGAGCATTTTTGGTTGTTGGAATAAACGATGAATACATAAAGTCTTAATTGATTGTATAGGAATAACAATAAGTTTCAGAAACACTGATGATTGAGTGAAAAACTCACTTAAAGATCTGTTGAAGCGTTTTTGGCGTGCAACTGTCTGGTTAGAATTTGAGTGAAGAGAATGAGCTCATGGGTTTGAATCCATCAATTTTTTTGGGATGCCTTTTTAATTAAAGACTTTCTCCATGTATAGAAACTTATGCCCCTAAGTATCGATGAGATGTTCCACTAATTTTTTTGAACATTATCTTTTCGTTGCTCCCTGTGTCTTAATATTTCTCTACCGCGTCGTCTTCTACAAGTATTTTTTCGCTTTGATATTTCATTTTCTTTTAAGAGCAATGGTAAGCCCACTCTCAGGTGCACATACTCATGTCACTACATTTGCCCGAATAAGTCGTGCATATCATGTGTAATTTTTGACGCGAATTACTTTAAATGAAAAAGTATTATACAATTGCACTGAGCTGATTTTTTCAATACCTATAAAATTCTTAAGCAGATGTGATGCAATTAGTAACCAAAATCTTTGACAACATGACAGTAACCGAATCAGCCGAAGTGACCGTAAAATTTTAAATGCAAACACTTTCAAATATTTAAGCGTTAAATATTTGGGAGTTACAATGGAAGCATATAATATACTTTAGTATAAACACTGGTAATTCGAAACCACACCAAGTATTATGGTGACCTTCATAAAGTGTATTACTCGATTTCAAAACTATTTTTCCAGCCAATCTAGCTGTTAACCTATCAGAAGCTTATATTGCAACTGAAGTGTACCTCTACATTTGTTTATGCGTCAATGCATACCCTCAAACTGTAAACAATTACATACCTTCTTTGGTTTTAGAATATTTGTGAATTCTGGTAAGGAAGTTTAATTTCTGTACTGAAATTTAGTGAAAAATTCAAAAACTTAATTGAAATTTGTATTAGTAAAAGGATAAAGTCCTAACACTACCTAAACTGTTGGTTCCAATAAATTATAATGTAACAATTTACCTAGGTGCAAGATAAGCTTACCTTATTTTAAAATAAGGTATGCTTATAAAAAGTATGCCTTTCAATAAACTTTCTATAGAAAATTTTAAACTATTCCAAATTTTGAAATTTTGAATTCACTGATCACAGTAAAGCGTAATCAATTGATCCTACCTGCATGGAGCAGCGAAAATAATTAGCAAACTACTGGATTATTTTACCCAAACATTTTGGAGAAGCCAGATGTATTATCTTATCTATCACTTATCACTGTATTTAATCATGACAAACAAGCCTGATTGAAAAGTAATTTATTATTTACTTCAACAGAATTTGGTGTCCTTTCAATATCAAACTGAAGCTTTAATGTAATGCAGCAGATTCTTTCATTTTAATAAATTTGACAGCTTTCCATAAAAATTAGATGATTATGATGAAAAATTAGATTAGAAAACTCCATAAGATGTAGATTAAAACGTGGTTTATAGTTAGCTCCGGGATTTTGAAAATAAAAATATTTAATATATAATATTGATTTATGTGATTGTCAATTAGGAGTTATAAACTAAAAATTTTGCTTAACTCAACTGAAATCATCCATTACCAAAATCTTTGACAACGTGACGGTAACCAAATTCTCTGAGATGATCCTAAAATATAAAATGCAAAAAATTTCCAATATTTACCACAATTTAGGGAGTTACACTGTAAGCAAGGAATATACTTTTGAACAAATACTTGAACTTAGAAACAAACACCGAGCATTCTGGTGACGCTTATCAAGTATATTACTCGAATTCAAAACTATTTTATCTGCCAATCTACCTTCTACACTATTAGAAGCTTTTACTGAAGTGTATCTCTACATTTATTTATGCGTCGATTGATACCCTTAAACTGTAAACATTCACATGCACTTCTCTGGTTTTTAGAGTATTTGTGAGTTCTTGTAAGGAAATTTAATTTCTGTAATCAAATTTAGTTAAAACCCTACTCTTATTTTGAATTTTTATTAGTAACAGGATGAAGTCCAGCACTACCTAAACTGTTGTATTCATTAAATTAAAACGTACCAATTTAGCAATGTACAAGATGAGCATACCTTATTCGAATGCGACTTTTTATTGTAAGTTTTGAACTTACAATAAAGTTGATTTTGGGTTCACTCATCAGCAAAAAGCGTCATCAATTACCCTAGCTGCCTTGAGCAACAAAAAAAATTTAGGAAATTATTGGGTCATCCGACCCAAAGGCTTTAGTGAAACCAAATGTAACTTAGGGCTGTATTTAATCATGACACGTGTTGCCTGATTAAAAAATGTTTTATTATTCAGCTAAACAGATTTTGGTGTCCATTCAATACTAAATTGAAGTTATAATGTAATGCAGCAAATAAGTTTTCCAGAAGTTTCCATAAAAACTTTGCTTAGCAGTTCCAGTAAAAAATATATTAATAATTGACGATACATGCTTATAATAAAAACACCTATGAGATTTTTTTTCTTTTCCGACAGATGATGCCAAGAATTCTAATTAATTATAAAACTCTTTTATACTATGAATGACGACACACAGTGCTTCTATGGAGTACAGTTAATTCTTTCAATAAATATTTAGATAGTCTCTGATGTCAAATTTGGACACAATCAGAAATTTGGAGGTCTTGGACACAATCAGAAAGCTTACAAGCCTTCAGGGTAAATTTATATACATCATTACAGAAAAATTATAAAATTAGCACTACGATTCGCATTAATAAGGATGAGCTAAGGAGGCCATTCAAAATTAAAAAAAAATTACCACGATTCAAATCATTCATTGGAACGCAGTGTAGTTGCCAACTTATCTTATCGTAGTTGGTTTTAACTATCATAATGGAAACTAGGCATTAGAACATTTTTGATTAATATGATTTACAAAATCATTACATGTTACGTTGATTACACATCACTAATCTGTACTCTTTAAACAAACCCATCAGAGTAATCCAAATTGATGCTGTAATTGATCACAAAGACATGCGTAATTAATCTGTAATGATGTAATCAAGCCGTGTTTGAGATTCGGATTATTTGATTACAATAGTTTTTGACAAATACAATTATTTTCTTTCAAAAACTATACAGGTATTTGCCCCAAGAAAGCGATAATTTAGTCATCCGTTCCATTGCATTGCAGAGAAAGTTAATTGATTCCTTTCATTCTCTTGCATTTACTTCCTGAATCAACTAAAAAACTTATGAATGCTAAACGTTTGTCTCACTTATATTGAATATTAAGATTTTGCTTTCAAATTCATTCACTGACAAACCTTATGATTATATTTCAAAATATAATTGCAAAATTACATAAGATATTATCATAGATTTGTATTAAAAGTGCAGCAGGTTATGATATCAGATTATGATTCTATGATTGAATATGATAACCAGAATGGCATAAGCATATGAAACCAAGTAATCCATTCCGGGTTATTTTCTTAGCGTTATGTAATCAATTACAATTTTTAAGTAGGTAATCATAATCACATATTTCTTGACAAAGCGTAGGTTTTGCTTTGTGTAACTCTACCACTAGTACGTACAACCTGCTAAGTAGTTGATTAAAAATTTCATAAAATTAATATAACTATGAATACATCTATTCTTTCTTCTGAGGAATTTTTTCAGACATCAAAAATTTAACTATCTTAGTTTGCTCACCTGTTATTTGTAATAGGATTTGCAAGTGTTATATTTATACTTTTAAACATCTAATATCTAAATACATACAACTGAGTTATCAATCAAAAGAATCTATGCATATGGATTCGGGTTTGATTGCATCCAAGGTATTGAAAATCCACATTGAATATTTTTTAAATATTTTGGAAAATAAAACCGAAATTTTAAGAGTCAAATTATCGATAACATTTACTAAAATATATTACAAGAATATTTAGCAAAGAATAGCAACCCAGTCGTTCGTGTAATAATAAAAATTTTTGGTTTTCCTAATCATGTTTCAAACACAATCAAAGTTGAGTTACTTACAAATAAATAACGTTCCATCCTTTAATTGGGTTGTTTTAATATAAAGCTAGTGAAGTTAATGAATATAATTCTATTTAGAGAAGCCGGAACCAGTTTCAGTATTCAGTATCCATTCAGTTTCAGTAAAGTATTCGATAATATTATAGTTAGTCTATTAATGGTAGTGTACTAGACGCGATTAATGAAATCCCCGTGCTTTAGTAATATGTTTGTACTGTGCTCCGACATTATTTTTGAATAAATAGCTGGATCACTGTGTCCCATAGTACATTCCCAACTTCTGGACCATTATAGTACCAAATTCACACTTGTCAATCGACACTTTGTTCGTAAAAATGGTAAGAAAAATTTCGTAGTTTAGTAAACAATTTTTTATTTCTTAAAAAAATTTTTTTGGTTTAAAACATATTTTGAAATCACGAATCACAAGTCTTTAAATTTTCTATAATGAATACACAGATTCACATCACTTTTATTCTCCTGTCGCTGGTGACGATGTACTCAGCAGTAGAAATTGAGGGGAATGCCGTTAATTCATTTATTGTGTGCGAAGCCGAAATGTACAAAAAGCTACAATGTGTGAACGCTACACAAATTAATATAATATCTGCAAATTATGGACGCACTAATAAAACCGAGTGCCCAGTCGATGACTATTACACATCTACTTCTCTCCCGAATGTGATGAACAGTGATACTTGTTTCAACGATATATCATCGTCACCATATTTACTGACATAGTTAGTTGACAAAAAACATAAATAGCTTGTGGTATTTTATTTATGTGTTAATTATTTTACTGTATTTCCAGTTGTCCGGATAACTACTATTGCACGGTGTATGCAAATAATGAATTGTACGGAGACGTATGCGACGGTATTTACAAATATACGGAGGTGAAGTATCAATGCATACCTTTCAACTCATAAGTAATTTATCGAATCGACAATACACCCAACATGCGAACCACATTTTCTCCCGAAATAGCAGTCTAGTTGACCTTAAATTTCAAAATTTATAGTATAGTAAAATAAAATTGGGACAAATAAATTCAAGTAATATCAAATGATAATCACTCTGATGTTCTATGCTTCGAATATTTGAAACCCATGTATATAAACGTTTACATTAGAAAAACAAATTTATTGATTCTTGTTGGTGAATGTTTAAGTTTTGGTGGAAACTCGCTGCAATTCTTGATTTTGGAAAGAATAACCTTTAAGAATTGCTGAATTGATTTTTTTTCTGATTGTCCTTTTAGAAATTCAAATCCATATAATACAGTAAAAAATAATGTTGTGGGAAAATTGAAAAATTTATAAACAGATGAAGTGCTATGTGTGTGGAGCATAAGAAAGTTTGTCGGAAATCATTTTCCACCACTGTATTACTACTCTTTCGTCAATAGAACAGATGCTATATTTTTGAAATATATTAAGAATCTTCTAGTGTAAAAATTAAGTAACGAGATTAAGATTTAATTCGAAATTGTATTAATCACGCATGCGTGCGCAACAACCAAATTCAATTTATATGTTGTACGGCTTGCCATTTTATCTATATTCCAGCTAAATAAGCATTTATCATTCTTTCTCCACATTCTGATAAGAAATAAATTTTTTTACAAATACAATTCTACAAACTTTCTTTCCTTTTGCAAAAAACAAATTTGCAAAAATCTTAATTGNAAATTTTTTTACAAATACAATTCTACAAACTTTCTTTCCTTTTGCAAAAAACAAATTTGCAAAAATCTTAATTGTCAAAGTAAATTAGATGCCAAAATTTACAAAATTCATCAATCATACTGCATTTCATTCGAATGAAGGACGAATGACATTAAGTATAATGCCGGCGCTAAAGCATTAAACAATGTTTCGTAATGGCTGACTAACAAAGGTCAGATACTGCTTCACCCTAGTGAACTGGTTTCAAACCNATTAAACAATGTTTCGTAATGGCTGACTAACAAAGGTCAGATACTGCTTCACCCTAGTGAACTGGTTTCAAACCAATACTACTAACATATAAACATCTTTCGAGAATATATACAGTGTGAGTTTTTTGGTCGGAAACGCAGACACCTGATTTACATTACCCCCTCCCATCCCAAATATGGTCATCAGAATTTTGGTTTGGTGGCGTTAATGTTAAAATCCAAATGAAAACTTTAAAATTGTTGTTAACTTGTTTACCTTTGGGAGTAAGGAATTATCCTCGAGAATCCCCATAGCTGTAGTGTGCAAATTAGTGGGGTTCTGTTTTGTTTTGAAGTTATCGGAAAATATCAGAAGAGTAAAAAATTTTTATTTAACTCAAATTGGTTTCATCGTTCGTTTTTATTTCGTTTTGAAATGGATGTACAAGCGCACCTTCGGTTCATTGTCATAAAATATCGGTACAGTTTTCCTGATGACAGTTATGAGCAACTTATGGCCCGGTACAATGCCCATCCCGCCACAGCAAAACATTAAATTAGGAGTAAGGCGACGATAAAGAAAATTACAGAAAAATTTGAAAACTCGTTCACGCTGCTTGAAACTGCGCCTAAAAACAGACACAAGACAGCTACAGGAGAAGAAGTGGCAGTGGCATTGATAGCTGCTGCGAAACTTGGATCTACCTAAGAACTACCTAATAAATTACAAGGTTCTGTAACCTTCAAGACAGGATTCTACTAGAGGGCTGCTGGAACCCACGGAAGGGCTGAGAGAATTAACTAGAGGGCTGCGGGAATCCACGGTAGGGCTGCGGGAACCCATGGGAGGGCTGCGGGAACCTACGGGAGGGCTGTGAGAATCCACTGGGTGGCTGCGGGAATTCACGGGAGGGCTGCCGAAATCCACGGGAGGGCTGCAGGAAACTAATGGAGGGCTGCGGAAATTCACTGGAGGGCTGCAGGAATTCACGGATGGCTGCGGGAACCCAGGGGAGGGCTGCGGAAAACCAGGCGAGAGCTGCGGGAACCTACTTGAGGCCTGCGGAGACCCACGGGAGGGCTGCGGGAACCCACGGGAGGGCTGCG
>NIPM01002041.1:0-13582 GCA_002738285.1 Holacanthella duospinosa | reverse complement strand
AATTACTTTCAATTTGGTCTTTGCAGAATTGAAATAAACCCTTTCGTTCTCGAGACATTCGAGTTTAAAAAAAATCCTCTTCTCTCCTTAACCCATTGAAACCNCAACTGAAGTAAACTATCTTGGCACAATTATTGACTCGACCGTTTACGGGCATATCCCTAATGACCACTTTTCGCAAGCCAAGTACTAGTACGTACTAAGCTTACCACTAACGGTAGTCTGCAGAGAAACTTACAACTTACACTTTGTGAGTTGTCTAGTAAAGCGTAAGCGAGGTCGAGACCTCACTTACACCATACAACTACACATAAACAGTTGATTTATAATAATAAATCACCCTTAATTAATTTAAAATTATATCAAAACTTACTGTTCATGAATATTTGAGGAATTTTCTGGTCCTAAAATGCATCAAATATTTTTTGATTAATTATTATAATTTGCACCTACTCACGTCTTCAGTTTCTTATCCTACATCTACTTAACTTTAGTTACCGCGAATTGTTAGTTGGTACTAAGACTTGAGGGGTGNGGCGTTGAATTTCCGCCATCTGCCGAACTAGTTTAATTAAGGTTAGTTGTACTGAGTTAGAGGATACAGTGGACTCTTGATAGTGGACACTGGAGGTCCAGTGTTATTGGGAAGGGGGGTTCTGTGGGAGTTCTGTATCGTCAGGTGTGTAGATGTGAGGAGACTCGTAATCTCCATGTAGCCAAGCTAGACTCTAATACCCAGGGTCAATAAGTATGAGTCATAAACTCTCCTGTGAGATAAGGAGACCCATGGTCCAGTGTAGAAATACACCGGCTACTCTACTTTTTGACTCATTTCCCACAGTACATTGGTAAATTGAAATATTTCGACAATTTCTTTGTTTTAACACGTGTTTTTCGACAAATTTTTTATATTCGGACCTGTTTTTCGGTCGACTTTTTTATTTTCACATGTATTTTTCGACGAATTTTAATAAACACACATGTTACTTCGGCAATAACAAATTTAACTCCTAAGTAAAAACACATTATTTTTATTCAGCTTAAAGAATATTGATTTTTCATGTAATGTGGAGTAATTTATTCCAACAAAAAGCCATCATATTTATGGTCAAATTAGTATCATTATAAAGACACCAGAATGACATCATTCAACAATCCTCTAAAGATAATCATTCTTATGATCAGGTAGAGTGCTATCTGTGGAAATCAGGTGTGTTATTGCTGACGACCAATAGCATGCAGCTGTGATATTCATTTGAGACGTCATATGAACGTCATCCAGATTGTTGTCTGTTCATCATTTTCAGATTTATGGTTTGCTGGGATATGTTTACATGATATGTATTATTTGCAGCCATCTAGAGGTCAAGCGATTGAAACTAACGCCTTTACAACATTTTCTAAAGGTCAATTCCTACTCGGATGCAAAATTTCATCAAAATCTGACAGGAACTTTTAAATTATTATATATTTGGATTGCCTTTCTAAACAATTCACGTGTCTTACGAATTACTCATTCTGCAGAAATGAACAATTCAACTCAATTCAATTTAATGAAAAATCTAAAACTGAAAGTGAGTAAGTGGTTTTTTAAAGTTTAGTAACTTACATGCTATTTTTTCCTAATTTCTTTAATTTCCTAACATGTTTTCCGGGAAATCGTTCCCAATTATAGGTTTGGTCTTCTATACATTGAATCACATATAACATTTTCAAAAGCCTTATCATCATTTATACATAATAAAGTTGTGTGCCAAGCAAATTTTTATCAGTTTTGTGTTTAAGATAAATTAATCTAATTTTTTTCAAAGCAAATGGCCAAATCTTGACTAGATACTTTGAATCAATTTACAAGTGGGAAAAATTAGTCTAACCATTATAGCCCCTTCCTACGGACTCAACCTATTCTTCCGGCAAATGTTCCAATTTGCAAACTTTATACTTCATGATGGAAACATGTACAGTTACTCAAGAGTTGAATCGGATTCTACTACTAGTAGAAGTACTTCTTGTTCTTACCATATTAATTGGGAATTCACTAGTCATTTTATCTATCCTATTGATAAAAATTTTGAGAAAACCTAGGAACTATCTTCTACTTTCACTTGCTATTGCGGATTTTCTAGTTGGAACTTTAGTGCTCCCGTTTAAAATTTTATTAACAGGGAGTTGTGGTGTAGGTGTATGGGTGGCAAAGTCTGGCAGTTGCTATGTCCTCATACCAATAGCAGGTAAATAAGCCCCTGATTCATACTTATCGAGTACACAGTAACTGTGTCATTCAGTTGCTGACAAGGATAACCAAAATAGAAAAAAATTATTTCAAAAAGTGTTAAAAAAATTGAAAAAGTGGAAAGTTAAAACAAATGTTTTAACCTTGCAATTGCTGGGCGTTACTGT
Organism: Holacanthella duospinosa; assembly: GCA_002738285.1. Taxonomy (NCBI): domain Eukaryota; kingdom Metazoa; phylum Arthropoda; class Collembola; order Poduromorpha; family Neanuridae; genus Holacanthella; species Holacanthella duospinosa. Next base: position 11,182 of record NIPM01002041.1, on the reverse strand, counting down.
TTTCCTATATTAAGTAATGCCTAGAGTAAAGTCGAACTTTCTATTTCACTTCCTCATTGAACTTCACCATCACGTTCAACACTACTTTACTCCACTTTGAGGTTTTAAAGTATAGTTTTCACTTTCACTGTGAACTTTCACTACGCTAGGAACTTCTTTTCTACTTTGCTGTGTGTCAAAGTTAAGTCCGACGCAAAGTTGTTTGGTGAGGTCCCACCTGATTCTTTCATTTGAAGTAAATTTTTTTTACAATTGGACAAACCAGTTTATAAAATAGTTCCAGCAAGTATTAGAACGCTCTTGTTTCTTTTTAAATTCCGGAAGAAGTGGGTTAGAAATTCTAAATTATACGTCTCAAGTACATTTTAGAAAAGAAATATAAAAAGAAACATTCTAATTAAAACCACAAAATACTAGCTGTAATAATTCAGAACAAAATAACATTTGAATAAAGTTTCATGAGTGTTTTGACGAATAGTGGAAGGAAAATCTGTCCCAAAGTTCATGTCTGCCCTTGTTCAAAATCTGTCAAAGTACTCATGAACTTCACTACCAACTTCACTTCCAAAAGTAGAACCATGTTCTACCTTCAAAAAAGTGTCAAGTCCGTGCTCATGAGCAAGGAGTGATAGTGAAGTGAAAAACTATATTTTGATGATGAGGAAGTGAATTTCACGACTAGCACGGCATGAGTAAGTGAAAAAGTATCACTACCGACTATACTTTAGAGAACGTGAAGAGGAAGTGACAAAGTTGTGAGGATGACGTGATTGTGATTAATTATCGTGAGTGACGACTCTACTTTAGGCATAAGCGAATATTTTTGCGGAATCACAAATGTTGTGCTATAAAATTACATTCTTCAATTTTCAAAGTCAAGATTGAATAAGTTTTATCCTGTTTTGCCACATAGTTTGGCAGATGGCTCAGCTGGCTCAGAAAAATTCGCTTTCTTAATAAAAGGCAATCAGTAGCGCTTGAACAAATCACCCATAATCAGTATACTACGGATTGTTGCTAACTAAATCTTGCATGAATTTGATACACTCAACTCTCGGAGCTTATTTAAATTCCAATATAAGAAATTTGATGGCAATTAATGAATATTTTTTAATAAATTTTCGCGTTTTAAAAATAAAAAAGTATTATGAAATATATCTGGGAATGTTACTAAACTGCGCACTTTTCGGGCACCTTTGCTCCGGAATAGATGTACATTTTTCAATATAATCGTAATGTTAAATAGGTGCACTAAAATTTTTTTAGGTTCAATAACGACCATCTATGAAGGTGCGCATGGATGCAAAAAGGAGCGCAGTTCAGTGACAGGTTGATTTTTGTGGATTTTTTAAAGACATCTTTTTAACGTAATTGTTCAAAATATTCTATAAATTGCACTGAAACAAATAACTACTTTCTAGATTTATAAAAGTAGTATAAGTGATGACATGACTTCGGGCGTATAACTGATGAAATATTCTGTAACTTTATTCGGTTAGATTAATCTAATTTTTAAGGCAGTTACTTTTTAATTTTTAAGAATATTTTACAGCGTTGTTATTTAATTTTTAGTAATATTTTTACTTAGTAAGAGTTTTTAGCTTTTTAGCAATATGTTTGCCATTTATTAGTCGAAAAGGGTTTATGGCCTCAACATTTTTCTCAATTTATTTAAATCTTTGCAAACTATTTAGTTGTTTTTAGCAAAAATTTTGTTTTAGAAAATTTTATTCTTTTTATAAACTAGATTTTTGTCTGTTTTTAAGCAACATATTTAGGATTTTTAGTCAAAAATTTACGCAATCATTTTCTAAAAACTAGACAATATGCAGTTTAATCAAATAAATGCCTTTTTTTTTTAAATTACAAAAAAAGTTGACACCATTCGACGATATCTGTTGCTCGAGATTCAGATTACTTTGAGGTAGACAACCAGGGGTGGAACTGGAAGTGGAAATAAGTGCATTTAGTTGTTTTTGGTTATTAACAATTTGTGTTTTTCCAGTTGACATTTTATGCTGCACTGCCTCTATTCTTGGACTCACACTGATAGCTCTAGATTGTTTTGTTGCAATCTCTTATCCACTTGAATACAAGACAAAAGTCACAAGAAAAAAGATTCTTGTTGCCATTTGTTTCATATGGGTAGCATCCATTTTGGCTGCATTGCCTTATTGGTCTCTCAATGAAATACGTCGAGAACTAATCATCAGCTCCTATGTAGTCTCTATATGCGTCGAAAGACAATCTGATTGGTTAAACGAATTTACGTATTTTGAAAATGTTGTGTAGTTGCAAAAAAAAAATTTTTTTTTTTTTGAATTTTCATAGGAAACGCCTGATAATTATAATCCTTACCTTTTACTTACCACTTTGCTTGATGATCTTCATGTATAGAAAAATTTGGGCTATATTGCGTATGCAAAAGAGAAGAGAACGTCAGGGAACACAACGGCTTCCTCTACAAAATAACAGAATATTTGGATGTGAGCACTGTGCCATGTGAATTTTCTTTAAATATTTTTTAAATAATAATTTGTATATTTCCTTAGGTCGAGTTTATAGAAAATTGCTTCATGAATCCAAAGGATGTACAATTTTAGGTGTGATTATGGGAATGTTTATCATTTGTTGGCTTCCCTTCTTTAGTCTTTCAGCTATTGTGTCAAGTTGTGAACTATTTGGTAAAGCGTAGTAATATAATTATGAGTTTTAAATTGTTTAATTATACATTGTGTTTTTTTATTAATCTGAACACTAGGAAACGAAAACAATAATTTAATTTAAAAAATATGAGAGGTTATTTGTCTGAGAACTGTGAATTATACAAAATATACGCAAAATTTCTAAATTCTAAACAAGGTGCTTAAAATGACCACCTTCAGTATGTAAGGAATAGCCTAAAAGGCCGTAAACAGCCCGTTGAAAATTTTCAAGCAGTGAACCAGAGCTGTCTGGCGGGCATTTAAGATACACTGTTTTTTGATGTCTGATTTCTGGCTAAAGGCTTCATGCTTCACATATCGCCACTTTAAAAAATTCAATGAAGTAAAGTCTGTGGCCAGATACTTGGTCTTCTGCGACCAATCCAATAATAAAGAAACGCATTGTCCAGAAATTGGCTGATAGCTATTGACCAATGAGCAGGAGCTCCATTTTGAAGAAAGTTTTTCCGCATCACCAGCGATCTCAGTTACTGCAGGACCAAATAATTCCTGAAGTACTTTATCGTAATTATTTCCGTTTATATGCTCTTCGAATAAGAATGGTTCAACGACTCGATCCTCAAGTATCCTATTGAAACCTTTAATTTAGATAAATTTTGATTTTTGGTATTGATCATCCAATGTGAGTTTAGATTAGCCCATTAACGGAAGTTTTTGGCTATTTTATTATAAAGAAGGTTGCTTTGTCAACAACACAAGTGTTGAGAAGAAGATTTTGATCATTGTTGACCATGTTCATAACAGTTTAACAGAATTGAGATGTTCTAAAATGGAAATCAATTTTATAGGGCGGAGGTTGCTTCCCTTTAAGATGGTGTTTAAATTATAAACTAGAAAAGAGTGTATTTTACTGCCATCTATGAGTTTTATATAATTAGATTTGACGAGTTAAGAAAACTTTTTTAGATAATCTTTTCCTTTTTTTTTGAAGGTGTGGTTTTTTGTCCGTTTATGGTTTTTCGACACTTTTTTAGATTGTTAAGTATTCTGGTTTTTTTAAGAATAAAAGAGTGATTGCTAGGTTTGTGGAAGAAGTGGAATATCGGTCGATCTCTGTCAATGAATCTTGAGTTAGTTCGTTCTGCCGGGTAGGGGAATTGGACTAATACATTCTACAGATGGTATGAATGAATGACTTTGACATTTCAACAGCAATACTAACTATATTTAAGGTGACATGCGACAGGTGACATTTGCTTAAGCGAAAGAAATGACAATTGAAAATCCTAATATTGATATATTCAATCAAAGTTTTATAAGTATGGTAAAAAGAATCAAACCTGTCGATTGAAAAAAATATCATGTCAATTTTGTTCTGAATCCTTTTACATTTTCTTGACCTCCAAACAATTCGTTCTTTCTTTTGGCCCTTATAATTTCATTGGTAGACGGAATTGCAAGATCGGTCAAAGACCTGATTAAAATTTTACGGTTTTACGATAAATATTTGTTTGTTAATTAATTTACACCATTTCAACTTTTTGAAGTACAGTAAACGCACCATAACTAATCTCGGAAAAGAAATCACAGGATTTGGTAAAAATATGCCAGAATTGTCGATGATCAAAGAATTGTTCAAAATACGAGCGAAAAATGAGTGGAGGGAAGATTAATGATCTGTGCCAATTAACTTAATCCCTCCTTATTTTATCATTTGAATTATGTTAATTTTCATCGATACCAGATTAAAGTTATTTTTTGCAACATGTTTAGAATTTTGAAATTATTTTAAAGTCGTGATAAAAGTTCACACTTCTCAGAATCTTTGTTTTTAATTAAATTTTTGTTCACGCTTCCTAGTGTAAAGTTTAAAAAAACGCACTGTATTGGAAGATTTCAATTTTCATTATAGGATTACAAATTACTCCAGCACCGTGGGTCTATGAATTTGTAATTTGGCTAGGCTATTCCAACTCCTGCGTCAACCCATTTGTGTATACCATGTTTAGTAAAGAGTTTAGGCATGCATTCAAGCAGATCTTGCAATTCAGATGTAACAATTTAAGTTCAAGAAAAACTCACATTAATTATTAACCTATACAACGTCAAATGAATCTAACTCATGGTCAAAATTCGTCTAGAAGACATCTGCCTACAAAAGAAAAGTCAGAGCAATAGCAACTGGAATTCAAATAAATATTTTCTTTTCCCCTGCCCATTGTAAATAGTATAAGGTATATAGTAATCTATACTTCTACTGTATATTACTTTCGGTTGTAGATAATACACAGAGTATAAGTATTGGTTTAAATTTGTGAGAAAAATAACTTTTTAAGTAGTCGATCAAAAGCAATACCTTGAATTTGAATTGTTTGGTATGGATTAAGTTCAGGTTATCGGCGGGGGACGGGTAATAGACTGATTTTCGCGCATGTTTAAATCTGTGGGTAATAGGCGAGAAATTATTATACTGAGTATAGTATAATACTTTGTATACACTTTGTAAAATATAATTTAGTACTACAAGTACATTGTAAATAAAACACAACTCATTCAAATGTCTTCAGTGCACATACAATGCACACGTACAATGTACACGTACAATCAGCCCATACAATGCATACGCACAATGCTTACTGCAAATATAAGCGTAAAATCTTCTGCAAATATTTATTGCCTAATTATAGCACTTATCTGGCGTGTATTATGTGTGAATACAATGTGCACGCACTATGCGCAAATATAAACTTCCACCTCGCACGTATTATATGTACGTATAATACGGACATACAATGATCACTGCGCGTATTAGTGTGTACTGCGCAAATTCAATGTTTGCTACCCATATATAAACATCCACTTAACACGTACAATACACAAGTACTATACGGATGCATTATATGAGATCGATCCTTGTTTATTTACAGCAATTAAGTGGCAAAATGTGTAGCACTGAAAAATTATATTAAATTTATATAATAAACTTACTGTAACTCTCAGTCTTCAAAAATTTTAAAATGTTACAAACAAAATTTAGTAAAATTATTTTTCCATTTCTGGTAGATTTCTATAAATGTAGTCGTCTTTTTATGACATGTTTACCCCGTTCTGTAAATTCTTTTAGGTAGATTTTTTTCAACGTCCCTTGCTGGTTAACAAGGAGTTAAAGGTATTGGAATAGGATAAACGATAAAGTAGACAAGTTAAAAGTAAAACTAAAACAAAAATTTGTAATTGAATCCCGTAAATATTATGAAGAACGGGGAAAGAGAGACCTTGCATTTTTGCTTATTTTATGTTTTGCAATTTTGCAAAAAATTGCAATCAAAATCTTTTTGCAATTTGCAAACTTTTTCAACTGAAATTCACAATTTTGCAAATACCCATTTTAAACACTGGATATGATTCAACTTTGAACTTCCATCAACTTATTTTGGACAAGAGCCTCGACTAACAGAAGGATTGACCGACCGATCCAGGTTACTTGGAAAATGGAACTAGAGATAAATAGATAGAAAAGCCAAAATCTTACTAGGGACATTTAAATTAACGCTGATAATTCCAAATATAGTTAGTTACGTAGAGAGTTGTAGAAAACTGCAGAGATAAAAGTATTTTGTGATCACCTAGAATCAAAATAGTTTTCAATGAGAAGCACGGTCTCTCTAAATGATTGTTGTGAAATGCCGATTTTATTGATACAGAAGACTTTGACAGAATGTTTGGATTCGCTGTACATAACTGCACATAATTAAAACATTTCTATGATAAATGAACACAAAGAGAGCTTAGTCAAAGGATCAAAACGCCAAAGTTAAAAATTCACGCTTATAAACATAAATATAACGGAGGAGACAAACAGATATATATATACGGAACACAGCGATCGTGTAAACCATTCCTTCTGCACATTTTGAGAGTAAGTTTTTCGCTTATAGAAACGACGTTTAGGTATGATTTAAAAATTCGAGCGAGCTGATCAAGTTGGCAGAATTAATTAACTTCAACTTATCTACGTGGGATCAATGATTCAAAGAGCTCAATTCTGTTTCTTGAGACAGAATATACCGCTTGAGTAATGTAATTAGGCAGATGATAATCGTCATTCGAAAATAAATACGTAATAAAAAGTGAATCGTAATACTTTCAAAGAATTTTTGGAATGAATGAACGTAAACTCAAACAAAGGGTTACATTCTCCTCCAAGCATTGTGAACAAAAAAACGTCTGTGGATCGGCGGGTTGTTTCCATGTGCAAAAGTGCACATCTAACTTGTTTCCAAATTGATCTGATTTGTGAAATTGTTAGGGGAGCACCTTTCATGTTAATAATCATTTCAGGAACAGGGACTAGGCTGCAGAAGCTTGTTTCCTCACTTAAGCATTCTAGGCTTACTAAAAAAATACATTATGGCACCGAGATGGCTCACATATATAACTCATTCAATTTATGATCCCCGTACCTAGCCAGTGTACCACGTCTATTACAGTAACATTTTTGGAATAGCCAAAATCCAATAAGTAAACAAATGTTAACAAAAACAAATTTTTTCCGCCGCATTGGTCACGGTTCGCCACAGCGCAGACGACGATGTACCGCCATTAGAGATGCAACTCGAGCATGGGCACAACCAAATAGTAAAAAAGAATTTACATGAAAAAAAATTTTCTAATTTTTACCACCGAGGCGGTCACGGTCCGCCGAGTTTCGTAGAACTCGGCATGAGTTCGGTAGGTAATTTAACCAAGGGAAACATCTAAAGAGTAAAAAGTATTAACATTCAATAATATTCTTTCCTATTTTTTATTGCCGCGGCGGTATTGTTGCGCTACGGGGCAACGGTACACCGCGTCCAATACGCAAGTTAATCACAAGTTTATGACAAAATCTAAAAGTAAAAAATATTATCATTAAAAAAATTCATCTTAATATTTTACGGTGCATAGCCAGGATCCAACAAAGAAAATTAATCATCAAACAGTAATTTTGTTTAGTTTTTTTAGCACCTCGGCGGTCACTACGCGTCGCGGTGGTTACGGTACACCGCGGATGTTACTACGTCATGGCTAGCACACAAACAAAAAATTCAACACCAATAAAATTTAAATAACTTAAAAACAAAATTTTTTTTCTGCTGCAGCGGTCGCGGTGCACCGCGGATAAAACTATGGCATAGCCATAATCGAATTAAAAAAATTTACCATCATAAAATAAATCAAAATACTTTACAGCTTATACTCCCGTGACGGTGTCGATGCGCCGTGGTGTTTACGGTGCATCGACATCGGACGTTTCTATGGTATATGGCCGGAATCCAATAAAAAGCTCAATATAAAAAAAAAATTTTTTTTATCAGTTTCTTATCGCCGCGGCGGCCATGGTGCCTGTGGTAATCACGTTGTACGGCGGAAATTGATATCGCATGACCAGCATTCAATAAATAAATTTGAACGACAATAAACTTTTTTTGAACCGTGACCTCCGCGGCGGTCATGATTCGACGTAGTTGTCACAGTCCACCTTATGGCATTCAATGAAAACAAGTTCAACATAAAAAAATTTTTTTTTTCAACAAGTAATGTTCTTCCACCTGAAAAAAAAGTAAAAGTTTTATCCACCGCTTCGATCAGGGTATACAATGTCACATACCCTAAGTTTTGATATACTAAATTCATTGTCGAAAACCCCATGCAATTTGGTATATCCGTTTTGGAGTAGTAGCCGAACAAACAAACCCGTCCTCACTTTTGACTTTTAGTATAAAAGATGAACATNCCCTAAGTTTTGATATACTAAATTCATTGTCGAAAACCCCATGCAATTTGGTATATCCGTTTTGGAGTAGTAGCCGAACAAACAAACCCGTCCTCACTTTTGACTTTTAGTATAAAAGATGAACATTCATAATGATCTCCACATCTTTCCTTTTCCACTGTTTCCCACAAAATCCAAGGTACCTCTGCTTGGATCCCTCATAAAATGTTTTTCTAACAGTTAGCCCACAGTTTTCAAAGTTTGACCCGGCTTTTCAACCGTACTGATTTATCCGATTTTAACATGTGAAACAATCATATTCAGACTTGTGGTTTCTGAAACAATTCTACACCTGCAATGATCTCCATGAACTACGCTAATTGTTATTAGGATGGAGGAAATTATAGAATTTTTAAATGTTTGACAATTTGTCGCGACAAATTTTTCCAAAGAAATAAAAGTTTTTCACGACAATAAATTTCGGAGAAATCGAACATAACACAAATATAATCAATTGTTCTTACTACAATTGAGAGGCTAGATTTATCGACAGCTAGCTCTATCCCCTAGAGGCTAGTTGTCGATAACGTAAATCTAAACAGAAATAATTATAAAACAAGAAAATCACGATGAGATTTAATGATGTAATGGATTGAAATTATCGTTTAACGAAGGCGGTTTAATTTAAGTTATAAATAAAAAATTGATAATTTGTCCAAGTTATAGTTCGTCATTTACAATGAAGACTACTTCTGCTATGAGTGAGTGAAATAATCAATGACGCAAAAGTTTCAACAGCAACAAAATTTTTTTTTGTAAAATTTCTATTTCTGTTTATTCTGTTTTGATCTATCACATGATCTATCTACATGTGTATTTTCAATGCTATTTAATCTCTAAAACTCTACACATAAAATCTTGATTTCTTCGCAGATTTGGATTCTACTAGTTTTTCCCTAAAAAGTGATGTATTACACATGCATCCAAGGTTTGGGAAAAGACATCTTACAATTTAAGTCATACTCTTGTTGATTTTTAAATTTTCGAATTTTGAAAATTGCAGAAAAGCACCATCCTGTTTTCCTACTTGTTAATTATTTTTCAGATCAATAAATTATTTGACCTGAAAAACAAAATTTACTTAGCGAAATTTCTTGAATATGATTAACACGGGATTCTCTCCAGCAAACAACAATGGCCAAAATATAACTTATTCGTTCTGTTTTTATAAATTTGTTCAGAAAAGAGTAGAATCGAAAAGTAGCGGCGGGACTCCTAGTTGTAATTTGAAGGTATTTTAATATATTCGTACAAGTTTCCCAGACAGCTTGTCGCTGAGTATTGAAAAGGGGAAGCCTTTTCAAGCCCTGAGTAACTAACGCACGTGTGGGTGAGAAAGAAAGTCAAACGTAACATGAAATATGATATCAGCTAACTCAAATCATATTACAAACTTTATTTAGGTTCCAACCTCCTTTTCGGTACTTTTGGGTTATTCTCTCAATAAGGGTATTTCTATGACATTTCATTCTTGGGAATCCCTACTTCCGATGTAATAATACCACAAAATTATTTTACAAGTAAATCCAACCATAGTACTTACTGAGTCCTAACAAACTATGTTTTAGACCCCTATATTGTATTCAAAATTGCCGGAAAGACACTACAAATAAGCAAAAATGATCTAAAAATGTTACAGTTTACACATGTAATTTTCATTTTGTAAGTTTTTAAAGGAGTATTATGATAGGACAGAAATAGATTGTGAAATTTCAAACAATAATATAGTTTCTAATAGTTTGATTCCTTGCAAATTTGCAATCCAGGTACTTCCTCTGCCTTCGATTGATAATTTGAAAGAGTTTGATTTTCTAAAGATTATCATTCTTCTCTATAAATTTTTTCAGTTGATCAAAATCTGCTTTAACTAAATATAAATATTGTGATTGAATCACTTTAAAATTAACTGATTTCACAATTTAATACTGTATAATTGAACTGAAATATAAGGTAAGTTTAAGATGTTAACACCAAAACTTTAAAAAATTTTTTAGAAAATATTTAATAATACTCATTCTCCACCGATTTAGCTAAATACTTTAAATTTATTCACATTTTGGTAATGATGCTGCGTAGAACAGAAAAAGTCTAAATACTTGAGAAAATAATCAAAAGGAGAAATAGGTAATTAATTTTATGATGGTGATCCATCTCACTAAATTCTGAATTTCAACTGCGTTTTTGATCTAACATTGCTTTCATAGTGTAGTACAGATTAGAATATTTTAGAAATGTATACCAAATAAAGAATTCTGATATAGTTAAGCCGTTGCGTACACGGTGACCCGTGGCAGAATATCTACGGTGGTTACAAATATTCGACGTTAATATTATTTTTAGATTATCAATTATTATATTATCCCAATAAGCTACTGGCCATCTAGAATCAAAGTCAATATTGAACGTTCGCCACAACCGAATATAGCATACTAAACGCACCGTTGTCGCTGGAGTTTGTTAGGTTAGTCTATAAGAAGCATGACGCGTTAGAAGTAGTATCATCAGTTTATTGTATTCAAAATTGCCGGAAAGACACTACAAATAAGCAAAAATGATCTAAAAATGTTACAGTTTACACATATAATTTTCATTTTGTAAGTTTTTAAAGGAGTATTATGATAGGACAGGAATAGATTGTGAAATTTCAAACAATAATATAGTTTCTAATAGTTTGATTCCTTGCAAATTTGCAATCCAGGTA
>NIPM01002040.1:0-12280 GCA_002738285.1 Holacanthella duospinosa | reverse complement strand
ACTTGTATCGCCTCCTCGACTATCTTCGACCACATTGTAGCCTCTCTTAAGCTTAGTAACTAAATTCTTGACTATATTTAGTTTATAGGCATTATTTCCAACTAATTCTTTATGAATTACCCCACAACTGTCTCCCAGGATTACGCCAAATTTGATGAAAATCCGCTGTTCTTTATCTGAAATTGAATCTTTTAATTTTTGCAAGCTATTCATGATAATATTCAAAATATAATTATTTATAAATAAAGCTTGTAGTATATATAAATTTATTTAAAAGCCTTGATATTATTAAAGGCGTAATTGGATGGGAGGACTCAGACCTGGCCCCCTGTGAGTCTACTGAAAAACAAAAAAATTACACCTTGTTTTTTACAAATGTCAAGGTTAGTGAGTGTGAATTTAATAGAAAGATACAAGGAAATAGTAGATAGAAACGTTAAGACCATGAAGTGTTGCGTGTGTCTGGGTAAGCTGAGCCTCTTACCCCTTGTATTTACTGATAAATATTGCAAAAGGAAATGTCCAAATGGATATATTTGGCTATATAATAAACCTTTTATTGTTTTTTAATGCACTTTATTATACTCTGTTACCTTTCACCAACCTAGAGATTTGTAAAAAACAAGGGGTAATTTTTTTATTTTTCAGCAGACTCACAGGGGGTCATGTCTAAGTCCTTCCATCCGGCGTAATTAAACAAAGTTCAAGTGTCTCTTTGCGCGGAACGCCCTAATATATGATAACATAGTCAATTTTGATAGAGTCACCAAATTTTTATTGTTTGCAAAAGAGCAGTTAAGGCATATTGGGATGAAAAAACTAGCGGAAATAATGAGAGTTAATCAACAACTAAAAAGTATAGAAGGAATAAAATTGGCATATTATATCAAAAACAACACAGAAAAATATAAAAATGATATCTCAATATCGAAAAAATTCCCTGAAAATATTAATCAATTAATATTTAAAAATCGGTCTTATTGTGCAATAAAAAATTCTTATAGTCATGAATATTTATTCGTGGATGATACGAATTCCAATTTGAAAACTCGTTGAATTGTAAACCGAGAAGAAGGCAGTTGGGACATAATATTAGATCCGAGAAACTTTCTGTTCAAAATCAGAAATTCGAATTTCAATATTTATTTACGTCCTTCCATGGCTTACTATAATAGTCTGAATTTTTTGAATTTGTCACGAATTTTACGATAAATGCTATTGGAAAATGATACCAGTATTCGAAACAGATTTTTGGTTCTTAGATATGGAAGGGAAATATTTGCATGCGCCTTGTAAAAAACTAATCGGGACTAAAGATACTATAGTGTTCTCTACTAAACAAATAGATGGAATTTGCAAGCATGGTTGGCTTATTAAATGCTTTTGATTATTTCCTTTCGTTGTTTTTAAAAAATAACAAGCAGCTTCACACTCGGCTTACGTTATATTCAAGATTAAATTTGGTTTTTATATCTAATTTTGAGTTTAACCCTTTATTTATCAACTTTTTTCTTGCTTATAAAATTTTCTAAAAAGTTTATTTTTGTACTTCCCAATCACACATTAACATGTTTTCGAAAATGAAGGCCCAATAGATCCATAGAAAAAGACATTTCAATATTTTCGCAAAACCCCTGCTATCTCAAGAGTAAGACGAGATATCTAAAAAATATATAAAATAAATGAATTTCAATCAATTTGTTTGAAGATTTATTTTTCAAGGTCAGAATTCTCAGTTTCGATTTTTCAATCAGTTTCAGAACTTCTGGTATTAATTACTTATTATTAGAATTACAATAAATGTATTTATTTAGTTTTTTATAAGTATTTTGATAGACCACACGGTATTTTAAAAGAAATTTCATGGTAGCAATGCAAAGTAGCAAACGTGATCCAAAAGTTGATTCACTGGTAAATAAAGGATTAAAATTTTGTTCATATTCACAATCTTGTCATTTTTCATTAATAGAAAACAGATATTATCAGAAAAGCTACATATAGTAGTAATGTTTCATACAAAATAATCTTTGTTTCTCATCCATTATGTACTCTGAAGAACAAGGTGCAATATACGCTCAAATGCATTTTGCAATATACACTGTCACACGGAAATTCAGACACCCTATTTTTTATAAACCAAAGCGTCAATTCGGATTATAAATAAATATGAATAAAAAATTAGATATATTTAAACTGTGTTATTTTTAATATTTATTTATTTATAACTATTTTTTATTAAAAAAAATAAGAAATCAAAAAGGAAATTTATTGATACAGCAGGAAAGTGGGACATTTAAAAATCAATAACTACTATACTTTCCACGAGCTTATAACACTTCTTTTACATGTTTAGGCATTGATTTAATTAAATTTTTTTATAAAATTGTCGGACAAGTTATTCCATAATCTTAGTAGCTCTGTTTTTAACTCATCTGGATCATCAAAATTTCCCCCCTCAGCTCTCTCTTCATATAGGTCCAGATGTGTTCAATTGCATTCAAATCGAGGCTTTGACTTGGCAAAACCAAAGTTTTGACTTCTTTTTCCCCAGGGTATTTCCGAATGAGCTTAGAAGTAAGCTTGAGGTCATTATCGTGTTGAAATACGAAGTCATTTAATCACATTTTCTTTGTTGATTGTATTAAACTGTACTTTAATATATCTAAATAACTATATCTATCCATTTTACCATCTATAAAGACCAAATTTCCAACTCCTTTGTAAGAAAAACATCCCCAAACCATCAACTACCTTTGCCAAATTTTACAGTCTTTTGTACATACTTAGGGTCAAGTCTTTTAGATGGAGGTCGCCATACATATGAACAGGCATCTGAATTATAAAGATTAAATTTACATTCATCTGAAAATATAACATTTTCCCAGTGACTATCAGGTTGAAATATCTATTTTGCACACAAATATTCCCTTTTCCTTATATTTTTTGACGACCTTAAAGATTTTCTGTCAGGGAAGTAAGCATATATGTTAAGGCTATTTAAAAATCTTCTAATTGTATCATCTAACAAAGTTTTATCCTTATTTTCTTTAAAGATTTTATTCATTTTTGGGACACTAGCTTTCGGATTTTATTCATGAATGGCCTTTATAGCTCTTATATCGTCATTATCAAGTACATATTTACCTCCAGAGCCTCTCTTTCTCTGAATTGAGCCCGTTTCTTCGAATCTTTTGAGGTAATCGCTTATTGTGGACTTGGATATACAGGTCAAACTTTCGATCTTTCTATAAGAATTCCCTTCTTTTCTAAGTGTTAAAATCTTTACAAACACAAAATTATCAATACTTGTCATTGTTTTTCTAATATCTTATTCCTTAAGCTTATTATTTACTGAGTATTTTGTGAATAACAAAAATGTTCGAATTTCCGTGCTGGATCAATAAATTTCCTTTTTTATTTCTTATCTTTTTTTAATAAAAAATAGTGATAAATAAATAAATATTAAAAATAACACAGTTTAAATATATCTAATTTTTTATTCATATTTATTTATAATCCGAATTGACGCTTCTGTTTACAAAAAATAGTGTGTCCGAATTTCCGTGCGACATAGTGTAAACTCAAATGCATTTTGCAATCAAATATTTATTATAATACTTTTATATTATATAATATTATAATTTTATTCATGTATGTTCTATTTTAAGTGTGATTTTTTGTGTTAATACTCTTGTATAATTTTACGTTATCTATTAATCTTGACGGTGACAAGAGATAAGAAAAACGGGCTAAATTTATTTTATAATACTAAAAAAGTGAATTTTAAATAAGAGTCTGAATAGAGCAGTTAAAAAATTTGAAGGATAATAATAGAAATAGAATATAACTTAACATTGTTAAACATAAAAATGCTCCATTTTAGAATACTACATAATATAATATAAAAATGAAATAATAAACTAAACCTTTTCTAGTACCGAATAGTTGAAAAAAATCAGTTCAAGCACCGAGTTTATGTCTTGAAGGACCCTCTTTTTATTTTTAATAAATACACTTTTATACTTCAAAATAGTTCCTTTTTATGCTGATTATTGTATCCATTTATCTCTTCTTTCTATATTTTCACCCCAGTATGCGTTCTCTCCTAATGTCGAGCTGGCAAGCTCCATATACTGGGGTGAAAACATAGAAAGAAAAGACAAATGGATACAATAATCAGCATAAAAAGGAACTATTTTGAATTATAAAAGTGTATTTTATTAAGAATAGTTTTTTATTTTTTCTAAACTCAGTTTCATAAATTATAGATTGTCCACTAAATAGCCGATAAAATAGGTTAATGATTTATTCGGATTTTTAATATAAAAAGTTAAATCTTTTTAATATCACAACAAATCCCAAAATAGACTAAATAATAATATTTAAATAACTTTTTCATTTGTCTTTTTATTTAAATGAAAAGAACTATTAATGAAGTGTTTGCAAAAAGGGTGATTTCCTTTTTTGAAAATCAAGGAAATTTTTCCAAGATTTTTACTGTTGATCATTTCGTTGCTGAAGCTAAAAGTAGAAGAACAATATATGATATAATAAACGATATGATGATTCTGGTTGTGTGGATTATAAAAAGATTCCTAGTCGTCTAATAACAAAAAAATCCATTAGAAACAAAAATGCAATTTTGAAACGAATTACTAAAAACCCAAACAATACTGTACGAAAAGTTGCCAAAGAACTAAATATATCAAAGTCAAGCGTATCTAAAATCAAAGTTCATAAACTGTTGTGTGTTTGGGGGATGAGAGTTAGAAGCATCGGATTTAAATCCGTTAAAATAAATTTATTTATAGAAAATTTATAGTTTCGAGCCTTGTTTAGCATTGCCCTTAATGTATAAGGGTGATCGGCTTTTATAACCATAATTGGCTATTTGTTTGTTTTAAGGGTAAATAAGAAAATAATTCCAACATAAACTAGGTATAAAAGCAAGAACAAAAAACATAATGTCGAAGTACATAAAGAACCATGAAAGAAGAGAAAAATCGGGGTTCCGGTTTGTTTACAAAAATCAGTTGACAAAAACATTTATAATTGACGACAAAACTTATGTTACTATTGATAGAGATCAAAACCCAAGTCAGCGTTATTATCATAGCAAAGACCCTAAAACTATTAACTATAAGAACAAATTTATACCTAAATCTAAATTTGTCAAAAAATATCTGGTTTATCAAGCTATTGACTAATTTGGAAATGTTTCAGATGTTTTTATTTCTGATAAATATCTTGATAGCCAAACTTACTTGAATGAATGTATAATAGCTAGGCTAATACCGTTTATTAATAGGTATAGAGATGTATTGGTCTATTTGTAAAAGAAAATATTCAAATTATAATAAATCACCAAAAAATATTAGAGGATTCAAGAAGATTTGAACTAGAATTTCAAAACAAGTATCGTCCGAATCGGGAAATTCGGTTATGAAGCATGCTCGAAAAATGTTGATTAATATAGGATTCAAAGGAAGTTCGAAATCAGTGGATAGAATTAAATAAATATTTTTTCTGGTATCTCAAAAATAATAGCTTTTTTTTATTTATATCAATTTTTTTATTAGCAATATCCAATTCAACTTTGTGCGGCTATTTAGTGGACAATCTTTAATTGGTTGAACAACCAAAAACTCGATTAAACTTAATTATCAAAAAAATTAACCAAAAACTATTTTTAAGGAAAGAAACATATTTCTATACATAATCCTTTTTCCTGAACCTATTTCTATGAATCAATTCGAGTTAAAAAATCGGAGATCACATAAGGTGTGGTCCGTTATTTCTGTCAAAAAACTAAAATAATAAGAAGCGTAATATTTATTTTAAAAATAAACAAATAAAATATATTTAATTTAATGTTTCATTTTTAAAGTGTTTATATACATTTTATGTGGAAGGACATTTTGGTATTTTCTTTTAACAGAGTGAATGACTTTAGTAGTGATTATTTTAGTAGGACTTTTTTTGTAAATAGAAGTACCTATTTCTTCTACAGACTTATGTATAGTTTTTTTACTTATTCTTTAAAGTGTCTAGTGGTCTTTTTAAAATCAATATTTTCGTTAATAGTGGCAGATTGCATTTGTTTTCAATCGTTCTCATTCTTTAAAAATAAAGGTTATTAACATTTTATTGCTTTAATTTAATAAAGTTTATTTTCAAAAATCACATACTTTGTCTGTATTTAAATTTGTAAAATTGGACAGGAATAACGGACCACACCTTAGTTTATCAAAAATGTCAAGAGTAGTATTTTTAATCTATCAATTACTATATAATACTAAAATTATAGTACATTGGAAAGATAGAACATTATCAACGAGCTATAAATATTTATATGAAAGTGATATTTTGAACAATATACTTGCCTATACAATAATAGCGAAGAAAGAAAGCGAAAATCTAGCAGAGACAACGAGAAAAGAACAAATATAAAAACATGTTTTCTGAAGATACTAATTGCATTCTATTATTCCGAAATACGAATTATTTAAATAATGTTAAGCTATTAATATTATATTTTTATAAAGATATGTTAGCTTTTAAGTTCATCAATGATAATTGTAGTCAGCTTATGATTTTGATTAGCTATGGATTAACTTGGTTAGAATATTTGATTTATCAAGAGATGCAAACGATATAAATAACTATAATATTCTATATAATTATAGACCATTCTTTTTGAGGTTTGTCGAAGAATGTGAAGTGATTTTAATATCTCTAAGGTTGAGTTATGCAGAGCAAATATCTTTAAACGTTTTAAACTTGTATTTTTCGGGAAGTGGAAGGCTGTTAAAGTCTTTATTTATGATTAATACCAGTTTGATGAATATAGATCAAGGAGGTATATGCTCTATAGATTTTAATCACTACGATTTTACGATGAAATTTTGGTTAAATCAAGCAAAGATTAGGGACTATGCAATGAAACAATGTTTTGAACAAAATGACTTGAATCAATTATCCTTGTATTCACATTTGCCTTTATTTATTTCTCATTTGTATGAAAACAGCCTAGAAAACTTTGATCGAACTCTGGACTTTCTTTTATCCTTAGAATCCAAGTCTTTATGCAAAGGGACAATAAAGTTGTTAGAAATAATGAAAGGAAGGAGTGAATTAACCAATGATTTAGGGATAAAATTGGTATACACAGTGAAAAAGCGTTGTGTGGCATATATGCGTAATAATGAGAAAATAAGCTACAAAATTCCGAGAAATATATACCAAATAATTATTGAAAATAACGATCATTGTATTATAAGAAATATACATTTAAACGAAACTTTATATGCTGATAAAATGGGTGGAAACGTTTTTATAAATAGCACAATTGATCAATCAAACAAGAAATGGGCAATCATATTCAACTCAAAAGGATCCAATTTTGTAATCAAAAGCGTAAAAAGAGAATTATACCTGTATTCATTAGATTCCTCCATATTTAATAACGAGCCTATTTTATTGACTACGATAGGTTATGATTGTTATTGGTATTTAGTACCTGTAGGCGAAGTTGGGTTTCAAGTGTATAACTCGAGGAATCAATATTTATATCCTTTCATTGGCAAAACTTCTGATCCATTTGAGAAGAAGCAGGTCAAGCTGATTAAGAACGCAAATTTGGATCATTATAGCTATTGGTTTATTAATTACTATTAAATAAAGATGGATGTCTGCTTTGGATGTTTTTAAAAGTTGTGAACATTTTCAAATATAAATTTTCACATTAAGAGTTTCTATAAAAGACCAACACCCAATACAAAGAAAATGTATCTCGATTACACTCATAAATTAGCAATTAACCATGGTATAAAATGATAATCAATAATGTTTTTTGATTACAAAACACCATCAAGATGGATAAGAAGGAATTAGAACTAATGATCAAAGCGTACGACATGTATTTAGACACCAAAGAAGGAAATAAAGAGGCGATCAAAGGCATGCAATTAGAAGTTATGCATGAGTTGATTTCGTTGCAATTCAAGGACAAAAATAAGAAACTGAGGACTAGATTTAAATTACATGTGAAGCCTTATAAGAAATAGTTGGATTAAATTTTATAATTTTTGCACACATGAGTTTCTTTTTCAAACCAATGGTTATTGATTTTACGAAAGTAGAAAATAAATCATAAATCTCTGTTATTCTTTTAAAGATGAATAGAATTCATAGCTTATCGATGCAACTTAATGACTTTGCAATAATGCAAATATTTTATAGCCAAAAATCAGCCATAGATTGTATGACCATGATATTACAGTGTGTTTAACTGATATGGATTACATGGCACTTTATTTCCTTTTTGATTCTCTTCTTAATTCAACCAAATTTTTAATGAATCTAGATTATTCTCACTCTTAATCAACCAATTATTTAATAAGTAAAATGGGGACTACTCTGAACGAAAATAAAGTGCCACATTTATGATAAATAGAACAGATTTGGTTCTAGATTGTTCCTATTTTTAATTTGATAAGACTCCCTTTGATGTTTGATTTAATTCCACACTGTATCAGACATGAGGCTGAAAAAAACGACGAAATAAAAAGCTCTCAAATGGACGAAAAAGTAATAATGGAAAAGACCGAAGTAGTGATTGAGAACCATATCGAACATCGAAATGCGAATTGCTTTTCCGCCTTCATCAATATAGTATGTGTAGTTGCTGGTACTGGTATATTAGGTCTACCATATGCATTAAAGCTAGGTGGTTGGTTTATATTGATATTCTTCTTCATTTGTGGCGGAGTGTCTGTTTACACAGGCAGATTATTAATCGATTGTCTCTATCCACCCAGCGAATCCTATAAAGAAGTCAAGGAGAAGCTGAGGCTGTTGAGTTATCCAGATGTGGGGGAATATGGTTTTGGCAAAGTCGGCAAGGTTCTTGTTCAAATATTTCACTACACTTCCTTATTATCGAGTGCCTGTCTTTATATCTTGCTCACGGGGATGAACATCTACTTATTACTCAAGCCTTACAACCTGGGTGTCTCGTTATCAGTTTGGATCTTGATCGCTGGCATAGTTATAGGCATCCCAACCATATTGTTGAAAACCTTAAAAGAAGTGGCCTTATTAACATTTTTTGCTATGTTCTCCACCTTTATCGTAGTGATATCCGTTGTAATCATGGGCATAGTTGACCTCCCGAATAATCAAGATCAGAATCATCAATTGTTTGATATTGCAAGCTTTCCTATGGCAATTGGCACAATCGCATTCTCTTATAGTGGAAACAATATTTATCCTCATATCGAAGCTACTCTCAAAAAACCACAGCATTTCAAGAGAACCCTTCTGTATGCTATCTCAACGATAAGTGTCCTTTATATTTTGACGGCAGTGATGGGTTATTTATGTTATGGTGATAATATCCAATCTCCTGTTCTGAATAGTTTGCCTGAGAATTGGGTGAAACTAACTGCGATTATTTTGATCACAGTCCATGTTGCCTTAGCTGTGCCCATTTATGTTTGTTCCTTTTCTCTTGAATTAGAAGAGAAATTTGGTATTATGGAGCCCTATATGAGCAAGACTAAAGAATTCCTCTGTCGAGGGTTGAATAGATTTATTACTATGACCTTCATCACCATAGTTGCTATGTTTATCCCTTATTTTACCGATTTTATGGCTCTGACTGGTTCTATAACTACGTCTACATTGGTATTTATCCTTCCGATCTTGTTTCATTATAAAATATTCGGCTTTAAAGGTAGAAAGTTGTATCTGTACATCCTTGATGCTGTAGTTTTGTTTATTGGTTTCTTTGCTTTGATTTTGGGCACTTATCAATCGATCTCGTCGTTAATATCCGATTTTAAAGGCGAAAAAGTTGTGGAAGAAGGTTTCGCTTAAAGGAATTGTTTTTAAATTAAATGAAATGTAAAGATAAGGTCTTTTGTTTAAAAATCAGACTTCTTGACTACCATAGCCGCGGATCTTTTCTGCAAATTCCCATTCAGTATCAACGGAATACGGTTTCGAAATCTTAACGCCTTGTAAAGTGATAGTAGACACTTGAAACTAAACATCCCAACAAAAAAGCACGTAAAAAGGAGAGATGTGATACCTTATTAATAGAACGAGCATCCCTATAAAATAAAACCTTCATACAAGTTTCAATAATTTGATGTGCTTGATCTTCCAATAATTGAGATTCATTTCCCTCAACTGCCTTTCTTAAAATTGGTTGCGCTAAATAAGCACCGAAACCAGTTGCTATAGTAGAAGATCGATAAGTGTTTCCTTTCAAATCGACATATCCTAAAAACCTAAATCACCATGTCACAAAATGTCTTAGAAATGAGGTAAGGGTACTTTTCGGTATTAGTGACTCCTCCTAGGACTACTGAATTCCATAATGGTTTGAATTCAGATCTACGAGAGTACATTAGCCTAGTAATATATTCATAAATTTGTTTTGGTTGTAATTCATGTTCGTCATCGTACAAATTCTCTCTGATCCTAAACATATCAAAAACAAATTCGACGAAAGAATTGGCAAGAAGGAGATACAATAAGTTATCCAATGAGCGAGTGAGGAATTGAAAGTCCGAATATTCACCACCACAACCAATGACCGTATGAGGCGTTAATTGATGCATACGTTCAATTTCCTTAAATCTAGCCATAGACCCATATGATGCTACACAAAAACATTAAAGGAAGGGTGTATAAACCTAAGCAATCAGTGGCCATCATTATCCCATCCTTATAAACTAAGCCTAAAACTGATGTTCCAGTGACTATTGGATCCCTAAATAAATATATTTTTGGTTGTTTGTGAGAGGAGTTTACTGGGTGTAGGTTATTGGTTCTTTTGAGCAGTGGTTGACTATATATTTCGATTTATAGGTAACTGCTTCTTCATTCATTCCAAACATTTTCAGGGAAAAAATTTCATGAGACAAAATATATTTACATACAATGAAGTTTTTCCGCATACATTAAATTCCAATATAAATTTTATTTATTATGCCGTTTTACGCAAAAAGGTAAGCGAATTTTAATTAATAATAAATATGCAAATTAATATCTAGTGCCAAGATTTATATATAATATTTTCTATAAATTAAGCTTTATTTTTAAAGTATATTTCTTTAAATTACTATAATGGATAACTTACAAAAATTAAAATAAAGAACAACGTGTATTTATCAAATTTGGAGTAATTCTAGGCCACAGTTCGGGAATAATACACAATGAATTGGTTTAAACGATAGGAGAAAAGGCCTGTAAATATAATACAGTGAAAAATATGGTTTCTAAGTCTAATGAGGGCCAAAATTGCGTTGAAGACACTAGAGGAGGCGATACAACTAATCATTTAATAAAAGAAAATACAATTGAGAAAATAAAAGAATATCTTGCTCAAAGTAGAGCCTGGTTGTGGCTCGAACTTTCCGTGTTAATAAATTATAGCAAAGCTACTGTTTATCAGTATTTAACAGAAGATTTACAAATGAAGAAATTATTTAGCAAATGGGTTTCTCATTTTCTCACACAGGAACAAAGAGAACATAGAGTATTAGCATGTAGATATAATTTGGAGTAGTTACCAAAATAAAAAACCCTAATAAACAGAACATTGGTTATAGATGAAACTTGGCTTACTTTATATATGCAACCTCAGCGTGACCAGTCTCGATTTTGGAGAACTAAGGACAAAAGCCCACCACAAAGTGTAGCACAATCAAACTATCAGAGAAAAAGAATGCTTATATTAGCAATGGATTATAANGAAAGCCCACCACAAAGTGTAGCACAATCAAACTATCAGAGAAAAAGAATGCTTATATTAGCAATGGATTATAATGATGTTGCATATTGGAAGATTTGTGCACCTATAGAGAAGGTAACTTCAGAAGTCTATATAGACTTTATTAATGAAGTTTTACTAAATTAACTACCTGATAAGAAATTCAAGTATCCTATGGTTGTACAGGATAATGCAAGACCTCATAAATCAAAACTTGTAATGGATTTTTTTGATGATAACAAAATCAGCACTTGGTATCATCCTCCATATAGTCCAGATATAAGTCCACCTGATTTTAATTGTTTTGGTAAATTTAAGAGGAAGTTAATAGAAAATGATTATGACAATTGGGAAGAGTTGGAATTACAAGTAGAGAGTATTATCCAGGAACTTAATATAAAGGGTCATATGAATGGTATTCAGCAGCAAGCTGAAAGATAGAGCGATGTAATAAAAATAGAAGGTTCATATATATAAACTACAAAGTTTCATTTTTTT
>NIPM01002039.1:0-12392 GCA_002738285.1 Holacanthella duospinosa | reverse complement strand
TCATTATGGCACTTTATTCCCTTTTTGCATAATTCATCCAAATTTTTAATGAAGATTCATTATTCTCACTCTTCAACCAATTATTTAATAAATGGACTACTCTGAATAAAGTGCCATATAATTAAAACTAGCTAGCAATTACATTAATTTTTATCTAAACTTCATTAAATACATAGTCTCAAAAATATGACAATAAAATCGTATTGCGAGATTAGAGGAGAGTAACAAGGCACCCAAAATACTAAGTGTTTCATATGCCACTTTGTTTGTTCAGAGTAGTCCTTTTATTAAATAATTGGTTGAACAAGAGTGAGAATTCATTAAAAATTTAGTTGAATTAAGAGAATCAAAAAGGGACTACTCTGAACGAAAATAAAGTGCCACATGGAGGCCGCAATATTCGTTGCCTGGGATTTTATTGAAGTGAAGGTACTTGTCAGCCTTATAAATAGGATTGGAAATGTTATTTTTAACCAAGGAAATATCACTGAATATTGAAACGATTTTTTTATTTTAATTTCTTAGATAATTTTAAACTTATAATCTGTCTCAAAATTTACTATAATTTATTTACACTTTAAAAACAAACAAAATCGAAAATATTTTATAAATATATTTATTAAAATTATTGATTAAGTATTTTTTCTTATTTAAAAATGCGTTTTTTATAATTGTTTTATGAAATATACTTATATCCATGAAGATACCTAATGATGCTTGCAATTGATATAATACTTGAAATCACAGCTTTTAAATAAATATGCCATTTCGATTTCAATTTTCCTTTTAATTGCTCATATTTCTGATCCGATCACTTATTGATCACTCCTTGTTTCATCTAAAACGCATTCAGAATTTACCAAAGTTTTATAAAATGAGCATGGGAAGTATAATCAACGCAACAATACGCGTACAAACTACTAAAGAACCTTTGAAAGAAATAATATTAAATGATGTATGGAAATCACAAAAAACAGTTGTTAAAGTATTAAGAAGATTTGGTTGTCCTTTATGTAGATTGGAGGCTCAGGAATTGGATAAGAAAAAAGAATTATTTTGTATACCTTTAAATCTATTAAACTTTTTTGTAGCTAATATTGGAGTGAAGTTGGTCGCTGTTGGTTTTGATAAAAATGGCTTAAAAGTTTCTTTTTACGTTTTAATTTTTAGGAATTTCAAAATGGCAAATTTTGGTCTTCTGATCTCTACCTTGATGAACAGAGATCTCTCTATAAATCAATAGAAACTGTAAAGTTAGGGTGGGTTAGTGGGCTCATGGGGTTAGTTATGAAGAAAGAACGTACGATCTTCAATCTAAATTTTTAGGTCAGGCGATCAAGTTATGCAAGAATGAAAAGGTAGAAGGCAATTGGGTAACTCTATTAATTACATATTTATTTCTATATAGACTGGTGATGGTTTGTAACTCTTCTTGAGATTTATTTGTTTAGTCAATTAGGAGCAACTTTGGTTGTTAAAGATGACCAAATCATCTACAAGTTTTTACAGAAGAGCTACGGTGACTATCCCGATCTGAAAGAGGTATTTATAGCATGTGGTGGAGATGGAGCATTATTTGTAATCCCTAATCCTTATACCACTTTGTAGGATGGAAGTGCAAACGCAAAGCTTTGAAATAAATGTTTTTATTTAACCAATTTTGGTACAAATCTCATCATCGCCCTCTTAGCCATGACCCTAAAATAAGGGCCTCTGCCTACAATAGTACCAGCACTAACTAATAGGACAGACCAAGTTGGGATGGATACTGCCAACCTTGTGAGTCTATAGCTCCAAGGCCCGTCTCTAAATGAACCATCAATGCCCAATCCATTTAACATTGGTTGGACTGTCAGCATGGATCCAATTCCTGCAGTACTAAACACACCTCCTACTATTAGCTTTTCTCTAACAGCTGGATTGAGGGTTATCTGCGTTGTTGGTTTCAATAACACGGTGTTGTATAAATGTGTTTTCATTGGTTTGTTTAATTTCATTGCATTCTTAGTGATTAAACTCATTTTTAATTAGAGGTCTATTAGATGCTTCTAGTTACTTTTACGAGGTTTTATATTTTCTATGATGCCTTGTTTCATCCCGTTTTGGTTTTTATCCCTGGACTTACTAAACTTAGTTGTAGGAGTAAATAAAGAAGTGATTTTGTAAGCATAACCTTCTTTATCTGAAGTTTTAATTTTGTAAATAAACTCTTTGTATTCAATTTATTTTTTTTGGTTTAAGGGGCTTGTAACCTTTTTTAGCTAACTTTGGCGTTTCATTGATAAAAATAAACCATCGGGCTTTTGATTTGTAAGATAATAGTTGTATAATAGCTAAAACATCCTTTTTAAATCCTTCTTAGCGTGTTTCTTTGTCAAAGTTATTTTAATAATAAACACGGAGTTTAGCTGCATAACTACAAACCTTTATTTTGACACAAAATTAAGACGCCATTTATGTGGTCAGCTTTTCCAAAAAGCCAACAAAGCGGCCGTTATTAGCCTATCAACTTTTTAGTACAACTGATTGGATTTGTAAGGATAATGAAACTTAAACATAAACATTAAGGGATAAACTCGTTTATTTCTGTGTTTGAAATTGTAACAACCCTACATGTTTTACGTCGCACTTTTTAATAAAAAATTAATTTTATATGCAGTTATCTAAAATTAAATCGATTTATAGAACGATCTCATTTCGATTGATCATTTTCAAATAGAAATGATAATAGTTTTTCAAAAAAAACTGTACAAAGTAAAAGATTATTATTACAAAAAGTAAAGTGCCGTGATTCCAACAAAAAACTTTTGAGCATATAATCCAATAGATTCACTAGTCTTATTATTAGTAGAATTTGATCTATTGATGGTAGCATTCATAAAACGATCACTAGCCTCATCACCATGACTAGGGTGAATAACAACAGAAGTGACAACTAATAAAGATAAGAATTTCATCGTTTTTATAAATATCTACACGTTTATTTATACTTTTCTGAATTATATTTTTGATTTAGCTGTATTTATGCAATAATTATCCATCTGAATCAAGTGGAATTATTGGAATCATAAATGCATTTATAGTCGAGTGACGATAAATATCTAACTAAAACTACAATTAATGGCATTTAATTGGGAAGTGATGTAAGAATTTATTTCCAATTCTGAACATTTTTAGTGATGCTCAATTGAGCCATGGTAAGATTAGAAAGATAGGCAACCATAAGAATATCCTAAAATAAAATCATATCAATGACTTCGAGGGACGAACTTTGAGATGCGAATCGAATAAGGGGACTAAAGAATCTGGTGAAAGCTTCGGACAAATAGAGATAGAATCTAACAAAAATCTACCCAACTTATCATCATCTTTAACTCCCTATATCAATCCATCGAAAAAAGAGTGTACTTTTTTTTTGAGGAATTGTAAGATGTTTTGAATCATACTTTTCAAATATTCAACTGATTTCTTCAAGTTATCTATCTCAGAAAACAATTCTTTGCCTTGATCTTCACAATCTCTAGTTCTGCACATCTCGGAAACTAAAAGAAATAAAAACATCAAAGGATGTACGAGTAGCCCGCTCTGAACTAGGTATAACTAAAGTATGAGGTAATTTCATAAAAACACAATTGTCTCTTCTGTTAGGATTACCAATAGGTAAACTAAACACAATACAAGTTAAATGAAAATAATGGAATACCTTGAATAATAATCAGTTTGGAATAACTCTGAGGATATATTGAAGAACAAATAAATCGGCTTAATCTTGTATTCATTAGCAAAAAAATCTTGAATAATAGCCGAGAATTTCGACATAGAAGGCCCACAACAATACCTAATAAAAATCATAAATGCGAAAAAGTGGCATACCAACCAACTATAGTTTCATTATCATAAACTTTCTTATGCAAATCAAGCATAATTTTAATATATTCCACGTCTATTTCCAACTAAGAAGAATCAAAAATCTCGGAGAAATACCTCATTTTGTTCGTTATGCGGTACACCAAAAGAATTAGTAACTTCCACTAAAGCCGTAGAATCATGATTAAGTACGCCTAATAAACAACCAATAACCCTAACTTGGCCTTCTGAACGTCGTAAATATTGGTCCATTATGTTCATGTAGATTATAGTGTTACTAGTCACTTTTATTGATTTATTAGTCTTGTTAGGTTGGCTTAATTCAATTTGTAATGCTTTCATTTTGGGAAAGATTCCTGATCTTTTTTGAATTGAGAGTTGAAAAGACGAGTTCTCGGGTCATACTTCAAAAAATGATCTTTTGAATACTTTTTGTGCAAAATAGTGTGTTTTGATTCTTTTTGGGTATACAAAAATTGTTTAACTCAAATGCTAGTATATTTTCTTGAACTTTGAATATTATACTCTGGATTATCCTATACTCCATTTTAAGGACTCTCGTCTATCAAACATCTTGAATTTAAAGTATGTGGTATCAATTTAGTGAAAAATCGTCTAAATCTTCCTAATTCTCTCTTATCAGAAAAAATGTGACCCAAAAATAAGTGTCAGATAATCGAATATTGAAACTTCTTATGAAATGTTGCCATTATTCTGATTTTACAGGGTTATTCACAGCTATATTCTTGTCTATGCAAAAAAGTACTGTCCATGCAAAATTTATATAATGCAAAATTATTTTCTTACAAGCCATTTGCCCCTACTTCGTTAGGAGAGTTTGGTTATTATTTAAATATCCTTCACTTGCTTCTCTTTCTCTCCTAATTCTAACCCTTTTCTCCAAAATCCTTTGCTTCTCTATCTTTCAAGCTTCTTTCCCATCTGCTTAACCTTTCTCTTTCTTTACTCTGTTTTTTCCCTAGCTTTGCTTTGCATACCTGCTTTTTCTACCTCCTCCCCACCTTCACCTGCTTTTTCCTTTTCCCTTTCCACGCTCTTCTTCCTGCTTTCCTTGCTTTGCATCTATCGCTTTTCCTACTTCGCTTGTTCTTTTCAATGAGTCAGCTGAGTGAACTCATCATTCATTCATTCAGCCTTAATTATTATAAGAATTAAAGTTCAAAATTAATTTCATGCAAAAATAATTTTTATAAATATATTTAATACTAAATAGTTTTATTATATTAAACTTTTACGCTATGATAAGAAAATCCAGAAAAACAGTCACTAAAGATATTTTTGAAATTATTAGAAATATGCTAGAGGATGATAGAGCAAAGTTAAAGGACATTGCTGATACAGTAAAGCTTTCTGCAAAAACTGTGTATAATATTTCCAAAAAATTCGAATCTGGACAAAAATTTCAAACCTTTAGTGAAAAACATGCATTGCATGCTATTGAAAGAAAGAATACACCTTGTATTGAACACCAGATAGTTCTAAACTTTTTTTCTTGCAAAAACAATTGTACACAAGAGGAAATCAAGGAAGAAGTGATGCAAAAAACAGGAATCAAACTATCTCAGTCAAAAATTAGCAGAAAGCTTAAAAAAGGGTATAACTCGCAAAAGACTTACTTTGGTTCCATCTGATAGAAATTCGGAACGCATAAAAGATTCTAGATCAATTTATGTATCTGAAATTACAAAATATGCACTTACTGATGTGGCTTTTTGGATGAGACAGGACTAAATCTTCATAAATCAAGGTCTTATGGTTATTCAAGCATAAACAATAAAGCATTCAAGATTGTTCCGTCAAACCGAGGAAAAGACCAAAGTATTATGTGTCATTGATTTTAATGGAAAAATTGCCCATAAACTCATTGATGGTTCGTATAATAATACATTATTTGGTGAATTTATCAATTTATACTTTGTCCCC
The DNA here is from genome assembly GCA_002738285.1 of Holacanthella duospinosa. NCBI lineage: Eukaryota > Metazoa > Arthropoda > Collembola > Poduromorpha > Neanuridae > Holacanthella > Holacanthella duospinosa. The sequence continues at coordinate 6,581 of NIPM01002039.1, read as the reverse complement.
TATTTTAGCCTATATCCTCAAAAAAATTCAATTTTGGATAATGCACGCTTTCATAAAACAGCAGAGATTTTGGGTAAGTTAATTCATCATAAGATACTCCACCGTTTCTTTCCAGCGTATACTCCACAACTAAATCCTATTGAGGAATTTTTCTCGATGTTTAAATCAAGATATCATGCTACTCGGTGTAATTTTGATTCTATGAATGATACGATTGAAAGTGTATTAAATGATGATTTTTCGACACAATGTGCAAACTTTTATCGTCATCTGACAAGTTGGTTCGAAAAGGCTAGACAAAGAGAAGATTTTATTTAATAAATGTTTCTTTTTATTTTTCATCCATCGCTGATATTTTTACTCTACTTGAGTTTGAAAAAATTATTGTCAAATTTGAGATTTTTTAAAATCAAGTCTATAATATTTTTTCAAGATAAATAATTTTGCAATATGGGACAAAATTTTTGAAGCCTCGGTTATAATTTTAGAATATTAATGCATCACAGTGAAAATAGATTGAGGAAGAAACTAAAATAGCAAGAATTATAACTAACAGATATTTTATGGATAGTAAAGTTGATAAATACATAAATTTATTTTCATTCTTACTATTTTATTCATTTAAGAAACTAAAATTTCTCGAATACATAAAATAGTAAGAATGAAAATAAATTTATGTATTTATCAACTTTACTATCCATAAAATATCTCTTAGCTATGTTTCTTTCTATTTTAGTTGCCTCCTCAACCTATTTTCACTATGATGCATTAATATTCTAGAATTATAACCGAGGCTTCAAAAATTTTGTGCCATATAAAGAATAAATTTTGCATGGACAGGACTTTTTTTGCATAGACAAGAATATAGCTGTAAATAACTCTGTAAAAATATATGAAGCTCTAATGTATTGTTGGTGCACTTATTTGTTGAATAAAAATACTATATATGATTTTATACTCTCATTTCTCAGAAAAGATAAACTTTCTCGACACTTATTTCCATGCTTGACTCGTTTATTCATCATTTGAAATGATAGGAACCTCAAGAATATCAATAAATTCGAGATATTTATGGGAATAGAATATATTCTAAGAGCAATACAAAAACTTTTGTTAGTAAAGTATGGAGCCAAGTAAAATTAGTTAAACAATATCATTTCAAATTCGATGGATTTTTAGGTGTATACTTAGCATAAAGTTTCGGCGTAGGAGTAAAACTAGAAGCTACAAAACAATAAAAATACCAAATAATGAGATACCAGAGGGCGAATAAGAGGATCTCAAGTTATGATCTTGAAATAAGTTTGATTTTTGAGAAGAAAAGAACAAATTTTGAGCTGCTGGAGAGAGAGTCGATGTTTTAAATCCATATGGCGTCGATGAATTACGTGCTTTATTCTTTTGTATCTTCTTTTTCCTATTAATATCATCGACCAATTTATGACCCAATATTTCGCGTTCTCTAGCAGGAGGCATCGAGAATCCTTTTCCTGCAAAATCCATTAATTAAAGTATGATAATACCTTCAACATGAATGGGAGTGCCTTCGATTGTTCCCCAAGTTAGTGGATTAGATTCCTGAAGTTCTTTTGGTGAAGGAGAAGGTGCATTGCTAACAAAATTGTACCTTTTATCAAGTGCTATAAAAGAATGATTTCAAATAAAATACCTAAGTTAGAAACAGAAGATTGAGATGGTGTAGATGGAACAGAATCATTCTAAACAAAGCGATGAAGTAAGAAGGATTTACTGTTAGAGTTATCCGTGTATTTTCATATAAAATCTTTTTTGGTCCACCTCTAATTAATCTCATTTCCTCCTCAGTAGCTGAAGGAGTAGTTTTAGGATAATACATAAGCGAGTTTTTAGCCTTATAATCCCAAGCAATAATCTTGTTATTATTGCCATTCCGAGTTTCTTGCAATTGTTTCAATTTGAGTTGTTCGCCTTCGAAATGCCAACCTAATCGATGCATCTTTTCGATATTATGGTTTCTAAGCAACTCTTTGAACGATTTATTGTCTTCACTGACATATTTTGAGAAGAATTGACCTAAAGTTAAGTCGGTGTTTTCAGAATTGTTGTTTTGGTATAAAGTTGGGAAGAAATCTCGAGCAATTATTTGTTCTAATTTATGGATATAATCTTCTTCTTCGATTTCTTCAGCTTTGTATTCTGTCTTTGTGCTTGGTTCTCGTTTCTGTATTTGCTTCTCCATTTAAAAATCTTTTTAAATTTTCTGAATATTAAAATGTCAAACTATGGAAAATAATGCTAAGAGAGAATATATTTTAAACATCTCTGCCGTCTTTTTAATCAATTAAAACTCATGTATCCTCGTAATTTTCGTGGATTTGAATCACAAAAGCTTATTTAGAAACAGAATCTATCAGTAACACGGGACCGGTCTATAAGAAAAATTGAGTCAATATTTTCACAATAATGAAACAAATATATCCTTTATTCAAGCTAATAATACAAAGCAGCTAGTGCAGCCCCAATACTGCTTCCATTTTTTATAAACTTTAATTCGATTTTAGAAGCCAAATCAGAGCCAACACAGTCAACAAAACCTTGTTTTATCAATTCTTTATAATCAGGATAGAACGAATATAGCGATCCATCAACACCAATACAAATTCCATTTTTCATGATTTCCTCTTTAGATCTTTGCACTGAAATCAGAGCCAAAAGCCCAGCCGAAACTAGACGAGCCGATCTGGTGACTACTGAATTGCAAATGTTCTTTACTACCAATCTATCTTGATAAATCGTATCTGGCAGACCGAGCTTGCTTAATATCATGTTTACATCGCTTAAAAAAGCACCAGAATCATCTACGATGGTGCTCATAAAGCTGGGGTGGAAGGTGTTCTTATGATTCAACAACTCATAATTGAGTCGTCTGAAAATAAGCCTGTTCTTGGCCAAATGCACCAAAATGTATCTTGTTATTTCTGCTAGATTTGGAGCAGACACCATTTTGCCAAACAAAGCTTCATGGTAGTTAATCGAGTCGTCATCAAGCTTGCGATCAAAGATGGTGGTTTTCTTGTACAAAAATCTTGATTTAAATTTCGACCACTCCGTATTAACAATCACCTTACCTTTGCTTCTATAAGATTCATAAATATTAGTGTATTTCTCGTAATAAGCAGCATTTGTTCCAGTGCCTAAAATCAGACTTGTATCGATATCTCGGTGATAAAACTTCGATGCTAATAAAGTTGCCGTAGCATCATTGATGACGCAGGAGACTCTGACTTTCAAGCCTTTTTTATTGATTGCTGTTTGTAGCAAATCACCTACGTCCTCACCCAAGTAATCATACCAGTCATATCCTTTACCAAAACCCATAAGTCTGCCATTCCGAGGAGTCATCTGATAAAGAGGAAACGAAAATGAGAAACCTAGATTCAAAAATTTGAATACCGAATGATCCTTAATCTTCGTCTCCACTTTCTCTACTATAAATTCGAACAATTGCTTCATATCGCTTTTCAAATTCCGCGGAATTGTATAAGTTGATGGATACAAAAGCATCCGTCCTGTGTATCCGTTGAAACATGCTAAACTAACCCCCAGCTTTGTTCCTCCTAAGTCTACAGCTAGAGAGATGTCTCTTTCTTTTCCTATAGGTTGCAATGTAATTTGTGAAGGGATCATTTTAAGATTAGAATATCGATCTTTGATTAATCCAGCTTGTATATCTTCTTTCATTTCTTTGAAGATGGTCTTTAAATCTTTTCCAGATAAATGGAAGTGTGTCGCTATTTCTTCGGGAAACAGAATCTTATTTTGTGAATTCATTTTGAAAAGTTTTTCAGTCAATGCTTTTATTTGTTTCATATTTATTATACGTGTATGATCACTTGTAATAGTTAGATACGAAATTATATATTTCATGTACTTTTCACAATTCTCTATCCATTTCTATTTCTACAAGATCTTATACATTCTATAGATTAGAAAATAGACTTATGTAGGATTGTGATGTTCGCTTCTTGAGACATGTATGAGATTGAAATCATGTGGCAAAGTAAAAGTTACATGTAATAAAAGAATGAGTAATAAATATAGAATTTAAACATTTTCAGCTTCCAAAGTAATTAGTACACAAATTCACTAATGAAATTGAAAACATTCTAACCCAATCTATAAAAGCCTTCAAGTAAAACATTTTATGTGTAATCTTTCTTATCAGTTCATTATGAAAAGTGAATTTATGACATGTAACAATGACGAAAGCATTTACCAAGAAATGATATAAAATCTGACTCAAGATAAATGGAGATCACTCAAAAAATGCAATTCACATTAATAACATTAATCTCCTTCGTCTTAAGCCACAATGTACCAATGGTAATCAACAATTACGATGAATTACAAATCGGAAGTAATAATTCGATGGTAGAAGTTGAAGAATCAGCCAATGCCAAGATAAGCATAAACCAAGGCAGCGGGGCCTCAGGAGAAGGCTGTAAATATGGATGCGAACAACCTATTTCGTGTACTGAAGATTGCCAAGAAGACTACTACGAACCAAAGGCATATCAATGTACCCAGGATTGCGGTGAACCTGAGCAAGAGATCCAACAACCTACTCCACAGCCTGCCCCACAACCTGCTCCACAGCCTCAGCCTGCCCCACAACCTACTCCACAGCCACAGCCTGCCCCACAACCTGCTCCACAGCCACAGCCTGCCCCACAGCCTCAGCCTGCCCCACAACCTACTCCACAGCCTCAGCCTGCCCCACAACCTGCTCCACAGCCTCAGCCTGCCCCACAACCTACTCCACAGCCACAGCCTGCCCCACAACCTGCTCCACAGCCACAGCCTGCCCCACAGCCTCAGCCTGCCCCACAACCTACTCCACAGCCTCAGCCTGCCCCACAACCTGCTCCACAGCCTCAGCCTGCCCCACAACCTGCTCCTCAACCGCAACCTCAGCCTCAGCCTCAAGCTCCTGCGCCTGCTTGTACCAACTGTGAACCTGCTAATACCACAACAAACAAGTTGATCGTCGTCCAAGCTCTGCCGCAAGTACAACCTATACCTCAACAATTACCATCTCAAACTCCTCAACAACCTCAAATTCCTCCTCAACAAGGTGGATGTGCTTCTGGTTTTTGTGGATCTTTTCGTTCGAGAATTTGGGGTGGTTGTGGTTCTAATTGTTAATAAACTTTTATATTTTCTTGAAAACTCGCTTTTTTATAATAAAAAACATCCAATGATGGGTGGTCAAAGGGGGGAGCTTCTCTCATTTCATGTTAATTTATTGATTACATTTGGAAGAAAATTTTTTTGAAAACATAATATTTTGGTTGAAATAAAATATCAATTGGTTGAAATATATATTTAATTTTTATCAACCAAAATATTAAAACTTTTCAACCATAATTCTTCAAGAATTTACTCATTTTATCAACTAAAATATTCTGTTTTCTTCAAAAATTTCCTTCTATTTTATTAAACATTTTAAACTTTTACCAGAAATTCCAAGTTTAAAATGTATTGACAAAATTAGTTGCTTGTGCGTATTACTTAGAAGCGGTATACCTTCTAATACTAGCTCATATCGATATAAACTTTTGGGTGTTTGTATTCTCTACTATATTCCAATTTTAATGTTGTTTGGGTTTCTATCCGCCTCAAATACAGCACGCACACGGCAAATTGATTACATTGCCTCTCATTTCTTAAATTTATTAACAGTTCGCGACACTATAAATAAGTATTTTTGTTATTTCTCCCCCAATAAATAGTTTCAACCTGAAATTTTAGACATTAAAAGATCCATAAAAAATCTTTTCTATTCTTAATTTTTGCTAATTTTGTTTAATAATGAAAGAGATGTTTTTTAAAGAGAATTTTTGATGATTTCCGTCCAATATAAAGCTTCATAATTTGAAACTCTAGATAATAAAATAACTCAAAAGAATGCTTGAATCATATTTTATTATTCTTCTTTTTAGAATAAGTGAGGATAGAGAGAGGAAGAACGATCAAAAAAATTAGTGTGAAGAAGTATTCGTATGGATTCAGATAATCTTAAAAATGCCAACCAAAAAAGAAAAGGCATATGAGAATGGCAGATGACATAGAAACAACATTTAAAGTCGTTAAAGTGAGACTACAGAGTGCTTTTAATGAACTTAGAAATTCAACTGTGTACACTGCCCGTCAAAAGTGATTCAATGTTTAGGAAATTGGAACTTAAATGGTAATTCATGAATGAATAAGACTTCAAGCAAGCCAATACTCATATGGTAGATAGATACAGCTTTTGTCTATAACATTAAAAATATTATAGATATCTTTTGAATATTGATAGAGTTATGATTACTCAAAGTTGAAAGTAGAGATTAAGTGTTTTGTCGAATTTTTTTAAAAATGAAAAATCAATAGATTGTATGCCCACACTTGGTTTTTATTATCTGTTCGAGTCTTTTAGGAATTGACCTAACAAGCTTAAGACATGCTTCAGCTGAAATATTGTTCCATATATCTTGAATTCTCTTCCAAAGTTCATCTTTGTCTTTACATGGTGGTCGAATTTTTAGCTCTCTTTTCAT
>NIPM01002038.1:0-12382 GCA_002738285.1 Holacanthella duospinosa | reverse complement strand
ATAGATGAAAATTACCTTTTTTTTAACTAAAGATCTATAAAATTTGCTTTAATTCTTTTTGCAACGGTCTTAAGATGTTCTGCTTGTTTCAAATGCCATTCTATGGCTTGTGCTATATCTTGCTCTGCTAATGCCTTTATAATTATATCAAAAGCCATATTGATTTTTTAATTTAGCTTTAACTTCTCCCATCTGAAAGGTTTTCTTTGTGGAATTTTAAACGTTCCTCTAATACAATTTTATGAGAATCTAATAAATCCTGTTCCTCTGTTTCAATAATTGCATTAATTATTTTTAAAATTCTACTGTCCGCATTTTCAATGTAATTCCTAATTTTATTTTTTATCTCACTTGTTTCCATTTTCTTATATTCTTAGTCAAATCTACAAAAAAATAATTGGAGCTTATATATTGATTTTTTTAGTATTCGCAAAAATGTACTTTTCGCTTTTTCTATTATACTTAGTGCTAAAAGAGAATTATACTTTTTTATCTATATTTTAGTCTGCTTAAAAAATAGCACTCAAAAACTATACATTTTGATCTTTCCGATAATAAATTTACTTTATATAATCATCAAGTACAAAAAAACTTTCTCCTTATAATGGGTATTTTTTCTATATCTACAGTTCTAAATGTTAAGATTATAACTTCTAAAAAAAATTTGCCCGTAATTGCATGGTGACGTTACCGGAAACGACCGTAACGCTCTTAACAGCGTTGGACACCTAACCTTTACGGGTTTTATATTTCCTAAAATGTTAAAACTATGGATACAACAAATGAAACCCTAAACGGTTACAATCAAGAAAAATAGTCAAATTTTTTGAAAAAACTACTAACCCCTATTTAATGGCAAAATACATTCGACGTATAAATTATATTTTGTCATTGCCGGTAATGTGTCAAGATGAGATAATCCCTATACAAAAGGATTGGGCAAATATCAGCTTTTATTGTCTCAACGAATTAGCCGAAATTTTAGACCCTTATATTAGATATAGATTAAAAAACTTCTCACGGTAATTTTAAACATAAAGCCCAACCCTAAAAAGTTAAGGTTTTTAATTTATATCTATTTTGTATTAAAAAAGTAGTTTTTCTGAATTTTAGGGGATTCTTAGGGGGAAAATAAGAATCAATAAGTCTTAAAATATTTATAATCAACATTTTAAGACTTATTGACTGTACCCGGAGTGGGAATCGAACCCACACACCGAAGTACACGAGTTTGAGTCGTGCGCGTCTACCAATTCCGCCATCCGGGCAATATATAAAAACATTGCGATTACAAATATAGAAAAAATACTTAGTTTAAAAAAAATACTTGGAAATATCCTTTCAGAGTTAAATTTAATTCCTAAATTTGCGTCTTGGTTAAATTGACACAATAACTAACTTAACAACAAAAATAAAATGCTGTCCGAACCTGAAGCTAAAATTTTTGCCTGCTCTCAGAGCATAGATTTAGCAGAAAAAATAGCTGAAAACTATGGAATACCACTAGGTAAGGTTACGTTATCAAAATACAGTGATGGTGAATTCCAGCCTTCCTATGAAGAGTCTATCAGAGGACTACGCGTATTTATAGTATGTTCTACTTTCCCCAGCTCTGATAACTTAATGGAGCTATTATTAATGATAGATGCTGCAAAAAGAGCATCGGCAAGACATGTAACAGCCGTTATCCCTTATTTTGGATGGGCAAGACAGGATCGGAAAGATAAACCAAGAGTTCCTATTGGGGCAAAATTGGTTGCTAATATATTACAAGCGGCAGGAGCAACTCGTATTATGACCATGGATTTACATACAGATCAAATTCAGGGTTTTTTTGAAAAACCGGTAGATCATTTTTTTGCTTCTACCATATTTTTGCCTTATATAGAAAGTTTAAACTTAGAAAACTTGACTATTGCATCACCGGATATGGGGGGTTCAAAAAGAGCTCATGCTTACTCTAAGTTTTTAGAATCAGATGTAGTTATCTGCTATAAACAAAGAAAAGAGGCAAATGTTATTTCTAATATGGAGTTGATCGGGGATGTAACAGGGAAAAATGTTATTTTGATAGATGATATGATTGACACGGGCGGAACACTTGCAAAAGCTGCTAATTTAATGATTGAAAAAGGGGCTTTAAGTGTAAGAGCTATTTGCACACATGCTTTATTATCAGGAAATGCTTATCAGAGTATTGAAAATTCTCAGTTAAGCGAATTAATAGTTACTGATTCTATTCCTTTAAAGAAAGTATCAAAAAAAATAAAAGTGGTGAGTTGTGCACCTCTTTTTGCAGAAGTAATGCACATGGTGCATCACAACAATTCCATTAGTGGAAAATTTTTAATGTAATTTATTAACTATTATTTTATATCAATGAAATCAATTACGATTAAAGGATCTGAAAGAGAAAGCGTAGGTAAAGCGGCAACGCGTACTATACGTAATGCTGGAATGGTTCCTTGCGTGTTATACGGAGGAGATCAACCAGTACATTTTCAAGCAGATGAAAAAGCTTTCAAAAGCCTGGTTTACACTCCAAATGCGCACACTGTTGTGATCGAATTGGAAAAAGGTGAAAAATTTAATGCTATTTTACAGGATGTTCAAACACATCCGGTAACCGACAGAATTTTGCATGTTGACTTCTTTCAATTATTTGATAATAAAGAAATCACGATGGAAGTTCCCGTAAAAGTAGTAGGTACTTCTAAAGGAGTATTAGCAGGTGGTGTTTTACGTTTGAATACACGTAAATTAAGAGTGAAAGCATTACCAAAAAACTTACCTGACTTTGTAGAGGCGGATATTACTCCTCTTGAAATAGGTAATAAACTGTATGTTACGAAGTTAGCTTCTGATAAATACAAATTATTGCATCCGGATAATACGGTTGTTATTCAAATCAGAATTTCTCGTGCAGCGATGAAAGCAGTTCAAGAAGCAGCAAAATCCACTGCAGCTCCAGAAAAAGGAGCTAAAAAATAAATTTTATCTCTAAAATCTTTTATAAGAAACCGTCATATATCTAGATATAGAAGTTGGGATTTCTTTATAAGCATTGCCTTATTGTAGGGTAGAGAAAAATTACAAAAGAAAGAGGTTGTCTTCACCAGTTAGACTGCCCCCAAAAAGTTAGACAGAATTTGGGGGCATTTTAATGGAAAGAAAAGTCAAGTATGATTACGCATTCAAGGTTGAATGCGTAAAGTTAGTAGTGGACAAACATTACTCGTGAGAAATGGTATCAAATAAAAAGGGAATCAGTGAGTCTAATATTCGTAGATGGGTTAGTTTTTACAGGGAATACGGTAAAATAGGTTTGTTGGCACGTAAGAATCAGGTTTATTCTATTAATTTTAAATTAAAAGTATTGCAGACCATTGATAGGGATTTGTTATCGTTAAGAGAAACTCGTTTGCGATTTAATATTCCTTCGGATTCAATTATTGTTAGATGGAAAAAAGATTTTTCTACCTTTGGTATTGAAGGATTACAACCCCAAGGCAGAGCAAAATCTATGAACACTTTTAAACGTAAAAAACGTAAATCAGACAAACCATTAACCACAGAGGAAGAACTACTTAAAGAAAACGAAGGTTAAAAATATGCTTTTCCTTATCATACTAATTGTAACAATAATATTTTTTTTTATAAAATGCAATGTTTTTGACAGATTAACACCAAGCTAAATTATTATTTTGTTCAGTATAAGATATTTTAAAATTTTAAAGCATAAAATAGAATATACTACAATAAGAAATTTCAACTATTTCCCATTAAAAAGATTCATGGTTTCATTTAAACCTGCCATTCCAAAAGATTTTATTATTTCACAGGTTTTTGCATACCGTTCAGGTAATTTGCTTTGTTCTTCTTCATTCCATTCTCCTAAAACATAATCCACTTGTTGTCCTTTTTTAAAAGTATCACTGATGCCAAATCTAAAACGGGCATATTCTTGAGTATTTAAGATCAAATTGATATTTTTAAGTCCGTTATGTCCGCCGTCACTACCTTTTGCTTTTATACGTATTGTGCCAAAAGATAAGTTGAGATCATCTGTAATAATTAAAGTGTTATTTAACGGGATATTTTCTTTATCTATCCAGTATTTAACTGCTTTACCACTTAAATTCATAAAAGTATTGGGTTTTAAAAGCAAGAAAGTCCTACCTTTAAATTTGTATTCAGCAAGCAAACCTAATTTAACGATTTTGAAAGTAAGCATTTCTGCTTTTGCAAAGGCATCTATTATTTTAAAGCCTATATTATGGCGGGTATTCACATACTCGACACCAATATTGCCTAAGCCAACAATTAAAAATTTCTTCATAGGATTATTGCTTTCCTCATTCTCATTTTGTTTAAAAATCGTTTTATCGTGCTGTAAAATTAGTTTTTATTGATTTTGTTTCAAAATTTCATTTATAGATACCGGATTATATCCGGTTAATTCTCACATTGATAAATGATTTTATATATACATTTTTAGAATATGAAAAAAGTTTTTAAACTTACATATATTCGATTCTTTAGTTTGTCATCTAAAAATAAAAGAACAACTCTTAAGCAGGATTAATTTTTTATTAAGTAGGTGTTCTATAGATTTCTTGCCATTTCAAAAAATATCTATTCACCTTTTAAATAGACAAAGAGGCTGTCCTACAACTGTAGACTGCCCCCAAAAGTTTGGACAAATTACTAATAAAATTTGATAATGAAGAGCTCGATATTGTATCGGGCTCATTTTGTTTAAATTTGATTTAATTCTTTCGTTATTATAATAGTTTATATACTTTTTAATTTCATTTTTTACTTCTTCAATGCTATGGAACTTTTGTATATAGTAAAGTTCTGATTTTAATATTCCAAAAAAGTTTTCTATAATATCATTATCCAAGCAATTTCCTTTTCTTGACATACTTTGTATAATTCCTTTTTTTTTCAATAAATATTGATATTGTTTCATTTGATATTGCCATCCTTGATCTGAATGCATGGTTAAATTAGTGTTGTTTGTTATTTTTTTAAATGCTTTTTTAAGCATTACTACTATTTGATTAAATACTGGTCTCTCNTAAATATAAGTATTAATATACTATTATACAAGTAATTACATTATAAAATACCCTGCAACGGTCTTAATTCCTTTTTTTTCAATAAATATTGATATTGTTCCATTTGATATTGCCATCCTTGATCTGAATGCATGGTTAAATTAGTGTTGTTTGTTATTTTTTTAAATGCTTTTTTAAGCATTACTACTATTTGATTAAATACTGGTCTCTCCGTTAGTTCATAGCTGATTATCTCTTGATTAAACAGGTCAATTATAGGTGATAAGTATAATTTATTCCCTAATACATTAAACTCGGTTATGTCCGTTGCCCATTTTTGATTTGGTTTTGTTGCTTTAAAATTACGAGCTAAAACATTGGGAGCTATTTTACCATGTTCTCCTTTGTAAGATTTATTTTTTTTTACTCTAATAATACTTTTTAATCCTAATAAATTCATTAACCTAAAGACCGTTTTATGATTTATAAGTATTCCTTTATTTTCGAGTTCATCGGTTATTCTTCTGTAACCATAACCNTTTTTAATCCTAATAAATTCATTAACCTAAAGACCGTTTTATGATTTATAAGTATTCCTTTATTTTCGAGTTCATCGCTTATTCTTCTGTAACCATAACGTCCTTTATGCTTGTGATAAATAGATTTTATCAACTCCTTAATTGTTTTATATTTATCAGGTAATTTGATTTGTTTCTGATGGTAATAAAAACTACTTCGTGCCATATTTGTATGATTTAAAAGTACTTCTAAATCATACTTATGCCTTAATTCCTTTATGACTTGCGCTTGTTGGCTTTTTCTTGGGATTGAATTAAGGCTTGTAACTTTTTTAAATAATCATTCTCGCAGCGTAATGCTTCGTTTTCTTTAAGTAGTTCTTCCTCTGTGGTTAATGGTTTGTCTGATTTACGTTTTTTACGTTTAAAAGTGTTCATAGATTTTGCTCTGCCTTGGGGTTGTAATCCTTCAATACCAAAGGTAGAAAAGTCTTTTTTCCATCTAACTATAATTGAATCCGAAGGAATATTAAATCGCAAACGAGTTTCTCTTAACGATAACGAATCCCTATCAATGCACTGCAATACTTTTAATTTAAAATTAATGAATAAACCTGATTCTTACGTGCCAACAAACCTATTTTACCGTATTCCCTGTAAAAACTAACCCATATACGAATATTTGACTCACTGATTCCCTTTTTATTTGATACCATTTCTCACGAGTAATGTTTGTCCACTACTAACTTTACGCATTCAACCTTGAATGCGTAATCATACTTGACTTTTCTTTCCTTTAAAATGCCCCCAAATTCTGTCTAACTTTTTGGGGGCAGTCTATTTGTTGAAATCCATTTTTTGAATTCATTTGTAGTGTTAAATTCTGAAAGAAATGAATATTCTTTAATAAAAGCATCATTATCCTTAAATGACAAAAGATCGCCTTCTAACATAGAAAAGCTTTCCTTTTTCAAATCAGAATTAACCAGTTCAATTTGATCATCCTTACTACAAGAAGTAAGAATACCAATAACTAATAAAAATAATATTTTTTCATTTTAACAAATTTAATAGATTAATTTTACAAATATACCTAAAATAAACAACTATTTTTAATATGATAAAATGCGAAATATTAAAAAGCAGCTACAAAAATTATAATGTAACTGCTCTAAAATTATTATTTTTTATGCAAAACCTAATTTAATATAATTTCTATAAACTTAGTGACAACTCGGGTCTAAATGTTTTTTCTTAGAACCACCCGGGCAATGTGGTATATCTTCATATTTATAAAGTTTTCCGTCTTTATCTGTAATTTCCTTTCTCGTAGAGTGTCCATCTCCATCATCATCAGTATCTAAAAAGTCCGGAATACCATCATTGTCTGTATCATCATCATAAAAATCACCATTATGATTAATATCTTCATATATTGAAAGAATACCATCGCGATCCTGATCCGTATTTTTTAATTGCATTAATTTAATAGCAAAGATTAAAGGAGAATAAGAAGGTATAGTTTTAGAACCTATATTAAAATAACCTAATCCGGAAGGTAAAAAAATCACACCCGCTCCATGGTTATTATAAACTACAGTTCCATCCGGATTCTCTGTAAATGATTCACATGTTCTAAATAAAGGTATCATATTTCTCATACCGGAAATATCCCCTGTATTTTCCACAACTCGATTTCCCTTTGAATCTTTAACAACGTGAACATCCAGATTCTTCCCAACCGGATTTGGCGCATAACCAAATTGTTTATTATTTAATAATATTCCTCGATATGCCATAAAAATTGAATCTACTTTTACAGGTCTTGTTCCGCCGCCTTCATTAAATACCAGATAATACACTTTATAATCTACAGGGTCATCTATTCTTCTTCCGGCTAAATCAAGAGTATTATTTCTGATTCTACTATCATTTTTAACCATTTCAAATTGTAATGGATATTCCTGTTGTGCTCGAATAGAAGTTTTTGTTCCGTCTTCAGGAAGTTTTGCAAAAGTGACATTATAAGCAACATCTACTTCCATATAATGCGTATCTAAAAAATTATCTATATCCCTAAGATCATCTGAATATTGTGTTACTCTATCCCTAGGAGGCGCAACCGAGCCCCCACCATCGTCATCTTTTTTACAGGAAAACGCAACAATACCCAACACGAATACAGCCAAAAAAACCTTAAATCCATTCATTATTACTTATTTTTAGGATGCAATATACAATTTTGATTTATTTTTGTATAACTAATTAACGTTGAATTTTCAGAAACAAATATGAGAGTAGATAAATATTTATGGTGTGTTAGGTATTACAAAACCCGAAATATAGCCACAGAAGCTTGTAAAAAAGGGCATATATTTGTAAATGAGCAAGTTGCAAAACCTTCCCGAGAGGTTTTCCCTACAGATAAAATTACTTTAAGGAAAGATCAAATTGTTTATATGCTGACTGTATTAGATATACCTCCTAACCGTGTAGGAGCAAAATTAGTCAATATATACAGAAAAGATGAAACTCCTACTGAAGCTTTCGCTCATCTTGAACTTCTAAAACTTTCAAAAGAACATTACAGAAAGCAAGGTGAAGGAAGACCTACTAAAAAAGATCGCAGAGATTTAGATGAATTCAGCAATATTACATGAGGAGGATATAGAATAAATAGTCATTTTAAAACCATTTTGTCCTTAAAATCCTTAAAAAAACAATCCACAATTAAATAATACCAACAAAAGAAAAAAACTCTTTTTATATTTGAGCAAAAACAAATCATCATGAGCAAAAATATCATATTAAATCATCAGCAAATAGAGCACAAAATCAAAAGAATAGCCTATCAAATTTATGAGACTTTTGTTGATGAAAAAGAGATTGTTATCGCGGGAATTGCAAAAAACGGTTATACTTTTGCAAAAAAAATAGTTACTGCCTTAGAAGAAATTTCTAAAATAAAAGTTATTCTTTGTGAAATACAAATAGATAAAGAAAACCCAAATACAACAATAAAAACTTCATTATCTGAGCAAGAATATAAAAATAAAGGTCTAATACTTGTAGATGATGTACTCCATTCCGGGACAACACTCATTTATGGTGTAAAACATTTTTTAGAAGTTCCATTGAAAAAATTTAAAACAGCTGTTCTTGTTGACAGAAATCACAAAAAATACCCTGTTAAAGCTGACTTTAAAGGCATTTCATTATCGACATCCCTTCAGGAACACGTACAGGTTGTTTTTGATAAAAAAGGAGATTATGTCTATTTAAGCTAATCGGTTTATTATCTCATCTACAATAGCATCACGAGATTTTCCATCTACAGCAACTGCGTATTTTGCCTGATTGTAATAGTAGCTTCTATCAAAAAGATGCTTAGCAATAAACGCTCTTAATTCTTCGGTCTCTAAAGAGGCGATTAAAGGGCGGTCTGCTTTATTTAAGTAAAGTCGGTTATACAGCTCCTCAACAGAAGCTTTTAGATAAACAGAATCCACGTTATCCTCTTCTAATAACTTATGATTATTACAATAACATGGCGTACCTCCTCCTATGCTCAATACAAATTCTTTATCAGACTGAATTAATTCCTTAAAAATAGTACTTTCTAATTTTCTAAAATAAATTTCTCCTTTTTCTTCAAATATTTTTTTGATAGGCATTGCTAGTTTTTCTTCAATAACCTGATCTAAATCTAATAAGGTTAAGTTTATTTTTTTTGATAATAACTTAGCAATAACAGACTTACCTGATCCCATATATCCTAATAAAACAATCTTTTGCATAGCAATAAATACCTATAAATGAAGCTACCGATATAATAATAATAATAATAAAGCAAATTTATAATAAAAATGCTTGGTTAAATAAATAAATACACCTTATATTTGCACCCGAATTCAAGGAATGAATATGACTCGATAGCTCAGTTGGTAGAGCACATCACTTTTAATGATGGGGTCCTGGGTTCGAGCCCCAGTCGGGTCACAGATTCATTAACTTTCCTTAACAACAATGACTCGATAGCTCAGTTGGTAGAGCACATCACTTTTAATGATGGGGTCCTGGGTTCGAGCCCCAGTCGGGTCACAGATTCATTAACTTTCCTTAACAACAAAGACTCGATAGCTCAGTTGGTAGAGCACATCACTTTTAATGATGGGGTCCTGGGTTCGAGCCCCAGTCGGGTCACAAAAAGTTAAGCTGTATTGTTTAGCTTTTTTTGTTTACGTACGGCTACGTGGAGAAATTGGTAGACTTGCCATCTTGAGGGGGTGGTGTTCGAAAGGACGTGCTGGTTCGAATCCAGTCGTAGTCACATTACAAACACAATATTTTAATAAAAATATAGTGTTTTATATACAGAATAATGGTTCTATATTTAATTAATTGCTCTTTCTGATCAACTTTTCATCGCGGAAACTAAGAGAAAAATGGGTCTTCTACTCTCGTCTTTCATATCCGGATATTTATCTAAAACTTCCTGTGCAGGCTTTGGTTCTGAAATTTGTTTTATAATAAAATTCATTTCTATTAATGTATTTATTATTGTTTCTAATGTTCGATGATATTTGATCACATGATGACCTAAAAACGTGGTTTCTCTCTTTCCTTCTTTTTGGTAATTATCAACAGGCCAGTGCAATCTGTTTTCTTGTTCATCTACAAACCAATCTTGTTTAGCACATGCTGTAAATACAGGATGTTCTATCGAAAAAACAAAAACACTTCCCTTTTTTAGAGAAGTATAAATTTTGCTACAAATCATTCTAAAATCTTCGACATAATGAAATGCCAGTGAACTGATTATTATATCAAACCGGTTTTGACCAAAATCAATATCTTCGATTGCCATCTGTATATATTCAATACTAGAATTTTCAGAGTTACGTCTTGCCTGCTTAAGCATCTTCTCAGATATATCAACTCCTATAACTTTTGATGCACCATTAGCAAATGCATATAAACAATGCCAACCAAAACCACAACCAAGATCCAGAACACTTTTACCTACAAAATCAGGAAGCATATTACGAAAAGCGAACCATTCTCCTGCAGCTTTTAAACCCTCCACGGATCGAGGCATTTTACTATACTCCTCAAAAAAATATAAATCATCATATTTATTTTGTTTCATATTAAAATATCAAGATTTTTATTTTAATTTCTTTTTTAATAAAACTCACTAAATTTACTGTAATGCATACTAATAAATGAAAAAAAGAAACTTATAAGCCTCTTTTTTTTAGTTATTTTTTATTAAATATATTTTCAAACGACATAAATTGTGTTATATCAACATCTAATTTAGCAAGCACATTTACCTTTTTCATCAACAGTGGTGTCAGATTCATATCTTTTCCCAAAACACGTATAACAACAAAACCTTTTGCTTCTTGATTAGAAAATAGTACAAATTCTTGAATATGATCTTCATCTCCTACATACTGAACTGAAAACCTTTTCTTTCCCTGTCCTACTTTAATCAAACTATGATATTTTTCATTTTTTAAAATGATTTCTACCTTAGCGAGTTCTTGTTCTAATATTAAATGATTACTGTCATTTACCTCAAAAGCAAGAATATTTATTTTCTTAAGAGAACTTAAAACAGCTTTTTCTTCTACTGACAACACTCCGGAAGGGCTAGCACCGGCAAACATTGACGGAGACACATCTAAACTTAAAAAACCTTTAGATTCACTATTCTCAACAAAATACTTTTGTAGAGTAAGTTCTCGTTTACAGCACACTAAAAATAAGGCACAAAAACAAACCGCTATAGATATTACTTTTTTCATTTTATTTATTTTTTTGAACTCTTTTTAGTTCTTCACCTCCCGGTATATTCATTTTATTGATCAATACTGAAATTTCATTAATATCAAAATCCCCCAGTGTCGACATTAATACGGTTTCTTTTGCCCTTTCTCCTTCTATAAACATCAGTAATTCTCTAATTTTAGTCTCTGATACTCCTGACTTAACATAAACCTTAACTTTTTTTCCTTCACTATTAACACGTATTAATTCTTCCATTGTGTTTGAAGTTAAATATTTATTTACAGCTGTTTTCATATCACCGACAACTTCACTGTTTGTTGTTATAAAAACTTTTAAATTATCTAATTTTTTAAGTAAATCTATATACTGTTGGATTTCTTCATTATCCTTACTCATCTCAAATTTCCCCATCATTTCAAACATTTTTTTGCTGACCACAACTGAAGTTACATGATCCCTCCCATCAAATTCATCAAAGGGAGTCGTCTGTGCAAAAAACAAACTTGGAACTAGAATTAGTACTACTGTGATTATAATTTTTTTCATTTCTTTTATCGTTTAAAAAATTAATTTTTCAATTTTTAATATTCTTCTACGTATTTCATACTTTTATACTGATATTCACATTTTGAGACAACATTAATAAAGCTTTTTATGCTTCTTGAAAAACCACTTCAGTGTTCACAAGCACGTCTAAATCATGTCCCCCTTTATTTAGATGAAAAGTGTATACTCCGGTCAAAAATACAATTGCTACAACAATTGACAACCACAAACCTCACATTTTTTATCTTTTTAACATAATTCAAGACCGTTGCAAAAAGAATTAAAGCAAATTTTATAGATCTTTAGTTAAAAAAAAGGTAATTTTCATCTATTTTTATAGAATATTAATCCTTAAAAAGGGTCTTTACACCCCATTTTTTGTGCTTTTTTAGGCTATAAGAGGCAATTAGGGCTGGACATCGATATAAATTATAGGATATAGCTTCCATTATATTTTGC
>NIPM01002037.1:0-12305 GCA_002738285.1 Holacanthella duospinosa | reverse complement strand
GTTCAATCAATTGAATACAAGTTGATTTACCACTCCCACTTGAACCAACTAAAGCAACAGTTTTACCAGCTGGAATACTAAGGTAGAGTTGATGTAAGATGGGCAATTCTGCTCGCGATGGATAACTAAAACCAACATCATTAAATTGAATAGCACCATCAATGTGTGGTTTCAAACCTTCATTACAATACGGATTAATCTGAGATTCCCTATCAATAATGTTATAAATCTTAGAAGCCGCGCCTTGTGCTGCGCTCAAAGCCGTAACACTACCCGCTGTCTGACCTAGTGACATCGCACCAATGATGATGGAGAAGAATACATTCACTACTTGGCTAACATTAAGCTCGCCATTCAAAATCAGTCTTGATCCATACCAATAGCCTAAGGCATACGTACAAAATAAGAAAAAGAACACGGAACCAAAGCCAATGCCCATTATGATACCTTTATTAACTCCATCTTTTCTAGCCTTTTCAATCTTGCCCTCATAACGTTGTAATTCTTTATCATAAGTACCAAAAGCGAATATCGTCTTGATAGCTCCAAGGACTTCTTCTGCTACAGAAGCGGATTCACCAAATGCACCTTGACCCGTCTTACTACGATCACCAACAAATTTTCCAACGGCAGCACCGCAACCCATTATAACGGGTATCGCAGAGGTCATAACGAGGGCTAACTTCCATCCTTTCACGTATGCAATAATAAAACCAGTCACAAAGGTGGAGATATACTGTATGTAGACGCCGAATTTCTCCGAAATACCGTCTTGAATAATATTGACGTCGCCGGATATCCTGCTCGATATGTCGCCGCTCGATTCTAAGTCAAAAAATCCAATCTCTTGTTTGGTTATCGCGCGGAAATAAGACGATCGAATACGAGAGCATTGTCTTTCGCCCGATATCATCCAACAAGATAACTGAAGATATGCCACGCCAAATGTTCCTATAGCTAAATATACAAAATATAAACATAATTCCTTAATTGACTCGTCTAGGTCCGATTTCGCCTTATCTGGATCTGTAGTATATAAGGGTGCAAATTCAGTAAATGCTCCTAAGATTTTACCAAATATCAATGTCATTAGAGGTTGTGTGGCCCCATTAGCTATGGAACTGATTATTCCGATTATGATGATTAGTTTGTCCTTCTTGTTGGCAAATTGGAATAATTTTAATACACCTACTTTATCCAAACTTTCTTTTTCTGTTAGATCTTTTTCTTGCTTTTCGTCTTTCATAATTTTTGGTGGTCGATATTAGTTTCTTTGTCGGCTTTTATAGCCTCTTCATCGATGACTATAAGGGGTTAAATGGATCCTTAGATTTGTTTTAGTTTCATTCTTGTAAATTTTACTAAGAATGAGATATTGACAAACATCGAATCCATTTGAAAAAGTTAAAATTCTAATTTTTCAATATTAAACCTTCTTATATATCATCATATTTGCATTGCTCGCATTCAATGTCTGCTAATTAGAGTTTGGTTTCACTTCCTTAAATTAAATTTAAGTGGCGAAAAAAGCACAAAATTGTAAGATAAGGCAGCACATATCAAGTAAAAGATAATTTATAACTCTAGGTTAATATTTATATTAATTCTCATTGAGTAGGATCCATTTGGATTAAATAATCTAATGTTTTTGATTCCATATAAGTTTATCCGATCTATAAATCCATGAATTTTGTTTATCCTATAAACAGATTTCCAAGTTTAACTTATGTTTATCTGATAAAGGGATGCTTTGTTTTATCTACCATTAAATTTTTAGATAAATATTTATAATGGATATTTCACTGACGACAGTTTTGTCAATTCCAAAAAACAATGCATCATTTGAAGTGTTTGTGTCACATTATGTTAGATGCATTCCTTGGCAACTAAAATTGCGATTTGGGGCTTCCTCTTTAGGATGGTTTATTCAAATTTGGATAACCTCTTATGTAATAAATCTGGGAACTAAAGTTATTAATCTTTCACTCACCTTTATCTGATCAATTCGTTTTGGTTTCTTTGAAACTCCTAATTTCGATGCAAGACCCAACTTGCGAAATAATAAAACAGCTTTCAGAATGTAATGAAGATGAAAAAATTATTGAATTATTGTCAGGGTTGAATAATGAAAACACCGATTCGTTTAGGGTAAAGAAATTTATATTGAATTATCGATTCCCCAAAAAATGTGATGATTTTTTATTAGCTCTTTTTAATTTTGAAGATTTGTCGTTAATTATTCAATCAATAACACCCAATAATAATCAAGGTTTTATATCAAAATTATTAAGCAAGATATTGGATGAGATTGCTTGCAAGAAAGAATTGAATCAAGAAGAAATTAGATTATTTTTAAGTTTGGACGATCGTGGTTTAGATACTTTTAAATTTTCTTCTTTAAATGTTAAGTATTTCTTTATATTCTTATTTTTTAGTGAAATTATTGATGTTTTATGTTATCCAATATGGCAAAATGGTACATCCTAATTATTTGAAATTTAGATTTAACTAAAACTCAATATGTAAAAACTCTATTAAATTGTTTAAAACTTAGAGGACTCTTAGGTATTTTCCATCTTTTAATTTACTCAGATGTTTTTATTTCTATCTTCATCGACAAATGCACTCTTAATACTAATGAAATTCTGTTTAAGGCTTGTGAAAGAGAGGATATATCATTTCAATTATTTATAAAATTTTCTTCAAGAATAAATACAGATACAGAAAGTAAATACCATTCCTAACCTTTATAGAAAATAAGGAGCACATCTCGCTATGTAAAAACTTAGTTTATGTTTGGCAACCTAATTGGACAAAACAACTAACACAAACATTATTAAAAGAAGACAACAACAAAATCAAATGGGCTATATCAACGGTTGTTAATGAAAAGAAAGAAGTTTCTAAAGATTTATTAAATTCAATGATAATATTTTGGTCTCAAGGAACTAATCAATCAATTTGCAATTATAAAGATTTAAAATGTATACTTATAAAATAATTATTTTAGCATTAATATGGACACTTATTGTTTTTATCAAGCTTAATCCATCCAATTTGAAATATATTCTTGATCATCAGTTCTTTTCTTTAGGAATAAAGAATTTTTTAGATTCAACCGATACCATTACCCGTCACATGTCTCTAGTAATGTATAACTGTTTTTATTTTAGACATTCGTACAATGTTTGACTAATATTTATCTTCTTGATGACGTTAATAAGTTAAATTTCGAGCTCGAAAATCTGACAACTGACTCTTTATTAATCCAAAAAGTCTTTTCTTTAGAAAAAGACGATTTTGAGAAATTCATATTCGGAAAATATGAAATTAAGCATACCGAATCGATCGAATGTGCAGAAGAGATAGTATCAGAAATCGTAGATAAAATAGATGAATTGGATTTAGGGGATGATTGGTTTGAATCTGATGGTGAATTGTCACCATATCCTGATTTAGATGATTTTTTTAAATCCGAAATCAAGTAAACAACTTCTTTTAAGTATTCTTAGTGACATATATTCTCTTATGAAGATATTAAAGAGTAACGATCCTCAATCTGCACTGACCTGCTTCAAAACAATCATTACATCTTCTCCTAAAATGGTCATAAGTATTCAGTTGTTTTAAAGTTTAGATGAAAATGCTAAAAATTTATCTACGTTGCTGTTGGCTATACTAAACGATGAGACAAGTTCAGATTATAATGCAAGTGCTTCTCTTGATTCACTTTCTTTACTGATTTATCTGGAACCTAGGTTGCTCGCATCGTATCAATTCTTTCTTATTTCTTGTAGGTTTATTATTGATTGGTTGTATAATAAAAATTCTACATTATCGCTAAAATTGAATTTGTTAGAGTCTCTTTGTTTATCAATTGAATACTACAAAAAGGTATCCTTGTGCTCTGATTTAGTAGGAAACTCTTAATGTTAAAAGTTATTCTAATGAACTTGTCCCTGAACGTAGAGGAAAGATTAAATGGGTATCAAAAAATCTGGTCTTAAAGAGATTACAAAATAATGCAGTTTATAAATTAGAATCTTATTTTGCTTATTCTTATTTCTATAAGCTTATAGAACCGCTTTTTATTGAAAAGTAATATAAATCTTTTATTTTTTTAGTTTGAACTTTGATTTATTAGATAACTTAGTGATTATAAAACTTGTTTATACTCTTAAAACTATATACGAAATATGTGGTATATATTTTTGCGTACATTTCATTAGGATTGATACCAGAAATCCCTCATATGACACAAAGATTTTGTTGCTTATTGAAGGCCATAAGAGATCTTCCAAATACCCAATTGTTATTCTCTATTATTTCTGCTTACAAAGTTATTTTAAATAATGTGAATATTGATTCTCTTTCTTCAGATCATATTTATTGTTTCAATGATATTAAAGTCTGGACTATAGGTAAAATGTTTTCTTTATTCTAGGTTGTATCGAAAAATCGTCTAATGAATATGTTATTACAATGATGCTTTCTTTATTGAACAAAATGAAACTTATGACTTGAAATTTTCAAATAATAAGTTATATTGTTCTGATTTAATACATCTATCCTGTAAAGACAAAAAATTAAACAATTCTTGTAAATAACGGAATTATACATTTCATAAACAATACAAATAAAATAACAGAATATAGTAAGTTTATAAACTAAATCATTTTTTCATATAATTTTTCATCAATAAATAACGCTTCTCTCAATATTTTGTTTTCCGTTTCAAGCTGAATTAAGAGTTTATCTTTTTCAAAATCATCATTGATTTCTATTGCCTCTTGTACTCCGATTATCATCTTATCTATAACAGTCTTAAGATGTAAATTTTCCCTAATCAAATCTCCAGACTTTTTCTAAGAATCATAAAAAGAATTTGAAATACCTTTTCGTTATTCAATTGTAGGGTACAATTCTCGTGCATAAATTTAGAATCTTTAAATTGATTCATCTATAAAGTTAACAAATAGTATTTACAGAGTGAGTTTTAAGAGAATTTATCAAAACTTCAAGTGCTTGTTCATATTCTGCGATTACACCTTCTTGTTCTTCTACTTCCATTTTTAAATTTTCACTTGATACTTTGTACTCTCGCTTCTCTTTTTCTAAAGCTTCGATACTATCTTTATGATCACCTTCATCAGGTTTATCAATTTTGCTAGTAGAACTTTCAGTATCGTTATTAAAATTCAAAACAAAATTCTATAAAAATATAAACTTAAGAAAGGTACTTCTAAATCTTTTATCATGTTTGATAACTTTTGAGTCTTTTCTTTGTTGGATAATACTTGAAAATTTAAAGAATTGCTGGCTTTGTAAATTTCGTCTTGCATTTCAAGAAATTGGTAAATTAAAATTGAGCTTTTGAAAGAGCTACCATTGAAAATAATTAAGACAATTGTTTGTTATAAAAATATCCAGATAGCTTAGAATACATAGATGAATATTCGTTTGTAATATTTCGATTTAATGTGATTCATCTTCTCTCGAAAAGAGGAAAACTCAACTGGCTCGAGTTTATAAACTCAAAAATGGAAATGAAAATTTTCAAAAAAGATGAATTAGTAAAAGGTTTGAAATATAAGGAGTACCAAACAAACTATCTCAAAACTAATATACAAATGGTATTGAAATTATGATTCGTTTTTATAAATGTAATCATATTAATTACACCGACATTATTTACTTGTTTATTTATTGAACACTTTTATTCGAGTTGTATTAGTGTGGATTGTGGCAAGTTACAATTGATATAGTTTGTTTTGGCTATTCTTGTATTTATGATTACAAAAACGCATTCTGAATATTCATATTAATTTTGTTCTATAGATCACGAAATACTTCCTTTTATGAAGAATTCCCAGAAGCATTAAAAGTCATATGGCGGTCTATCCTATATTTAAACATAATTTGTAGAATCGTAAACCTTTTATTTGTTAATTTTTACCCTATAATTTCC
Source organism: Holacanthella duospinosa (assembly GCA_002738285.1). NCBI lineage: Eukaryota > Metazoa > Arthropoda > Collembola > Poduromorpha > Neanuridae > Holacanthella > Holacanthella duospinosa. Next base: position 6,337 of record NIPM01002037.1, on the reverse strand, counting down.
TTACTTTTTATATTGAGAGAATTATTGGATCTTGGCCATCCTTGTCATATTCGGTCCGATTTGATCGATGTATCTGTTTTTAACAAGCAACAACCTTGGACTCGTACAAAGCTTAAGTCTCAGTTACATACTTTTCATATTACTTTTTGTATCATAAAAAGTATATGATACTTGCAAGTAGTTGGTTTTTATAAAAGCAATAAACCCATTCTAAATTGGAATTTCTAATATAATATTTTTTCAAAACAGAGTTTAGCAGAGTAAAGTGATTCTTTTATCAAATCTTAAATTTAAATTAAAAGGTGCTTATTGATGGATTTTTATACACAAATTATAAATCGAAATTAAAAGATCATGTGATAACAATAAAATCAACTGCAATAAATTTAATTTCTACAAAAGGCTTTTTTGCGACCTCGGCCTTTGTACGTTATTCTTTTCGGCTTGTAATATAAATCGAGAAAAATTTAGATTACATTTAATGTCAAGTAAGAAAAAACAGCAAAGAAATAGAGAATTAAGCACATCGAATAAATCATGGCCATCATTACCGGATACTATAACCAATCCTGAGACGAGTGAAATTTTCCAATTTGGAAAATTCTTAGGTGAGGTAATTCAAATATATTGTATTTTTAGGGAGCTTTCGCTAAATGTTACGAGATATTCGACAAAGATAATACAAAATACGCGTGTAAATTAATATATAAAAGTGAACTGGAGTCCGAGAAAACTAAACAAAAGGTAAATTATAAGTAATCTTATTTTTTAGTTACAAACAGAGATTAAGATTAATAGCTCTTTGAATCACCCAAATATTGTAAAAATGTTTTCTTCTTTTGAAGACGAACAATTCACATATATAATATTGGAATATTGTGCAAATCAATCTCTGATGGAACTTTCTAAGAAAAGAAAAAGATTAACAGAAGAAGAGACCAGATATTATATGAGACAACTTTTAGATGCTATGGAATATTGTCATCAACATAGAGTTATTCACAGAGATTTGAAACTAGGAAATATATTTTTATCCGAAAATCTAGATATCAAAGTAGGCGATTTTGGTTTAGCTGGACAATTGGCCCCATTCGAAGACAGAAAAAAGACTATATGTGGTACTCCAAATTATGTAGCACCAGAAGTTTTATTTAATGGCAATTTTGGTCACAGCTTTGAAGCTGATATTTGGTCTTTGGGTGTAATTATGTACACTCTACTTGTTGGGATACCACCTTTTCAAACTAAACAAACCAATGAAATATACCAGAAAATAAGGATGGCTGAATTTACCTTTCCTCCAGAATTGATTGTATCTAATGAATCTAAACATTTGATTACTTTAATGTTGAACAAAGTTCCTTATCAAAGACCATCTATAAAACAAATAAAGAAACATGCATTCCTTTCTAAATTTGCACCAGAGACACTACCTTTAAGTTCTTTGAATGAAGCTCCAGATTTTACTGCTCTTAAAAAGAAACGTAACAGGGAGACTTTTATGTTTAATGACGCCACTAATGATTTAGAAGTCTTTAAAGAAGAGGAAGAAAATATACTCGACAATATGGAGTGGTATAAATCATTTAATCATGCTTACACACAATCAGATATAAATGGTACCAAACATCAAGAAAATACATTTGAAAAATTTATTGATAATATGAAGCTTCTTATTGATTGTAAAAATAAGTATATATCTCCTCCTGAAATCTTTATTCAAGTTGAAATGAACACTCCAATATTTGTAAATAAGTTTGTTGACCATGCGCAAGATCTTTTGTTGGGTTATCAATTAACTAACGATACAATAGGTGTGAATTACAAAGATAAGTCATCTATAGTTCTTACTAATGGAGAGAAGAATCTTGATTATATTTATAAAGTCAATAAAGAAACTCATAGGCTTGATATCCGTCACTATTCTAAACAAAACAATCTTTTTGCTTTGGAAAAGCAAATCCAAGCTTTCGAGATAATGAAGTCCTTTATCAGAGACAGAATAACAGCAAATGTACCTTCAGGGTTACTTGTGGATGAAAAGACTAATAAATCTCACTATATTGATACAATCATTTCTACAAACATGATTGATTTATTTAGTTTGACAAACGGCGTTATTCAAGTAAACTTTAGTAACAACTCCAAAATTATCATTTCCGAAGATTCTAGGTTGGTAACAATATTGTATAATGACGAATTTATTCAATATAAACTAATGGATATCATCTGCTCTCATTCTAAAGATGAAAATATTGTCTTCTTATACAAGAGGCTTGAATTCGTCAAATCTCTGTTAGAAGACAATATCAAGCAAGGAAAAAATAGATTTTGATCTTTAAATAAATACTTTTATCTTTTATTCTTCCATATAAATATGACATAAGATTTGATGAAAAATCGGTGTTATCTATGCAATAAAAATAACAAAACCCTTCAATTGCTATAAAATTTGATATAGTACTATAAGCAGAAAGCCAATAAATAAAAACTATATAATAAGGTACATAAATGCACAAATATTTATCCTTAAGTGTAAAGATTGTGAAATTGAGGATTAACATTTCTAATTTGCCCAAGACAAATATAGGAGATTATTCTGGCTTTTATAATAAATGTAGGATTATATATTATTATTATATTTGATTAATTCATAGAAATTGATGGTCCAATGAAAGGAAGCATATTTAGATGGTTAATCCTAATGACAAACAATTTCAACTTTTGATTTGGCAACGATTGCCTCTAAAAGATTCTAATGGCTCTTTATTTTCCTTCAGAGTAGTCCCTTTTTGATTCTCTTCTTAATTCAACCAAATTTTTAATGAATCTAGATTATTCTCACTCTTGTTCAACCAATTATTTAATAAGTAAAATGGGGATTACTCTGAACGAAAATAGAGTGCCATATGGAAGAAAATTTTTGAAGAAAATTTAATATTTTGGTTGAAATAAAAAATATATGTATTATTTTGTTGATAAATAAGTATAATTTAAATTTATTTATCAACCAAAGCAGGTTTTTGTGTAATTATTAGAATTTTCAACCAAAATAATAAAATTCTTTCGAGAATTATACTGAATTCTTCAACCAAAATGATTGGTTTCTTTCAAAAATTCTGGTTCATATAATTTAAGTTAGTCAAAGGACCATTGATTTTATAATTCCTAGTGAATATGAAAAGTAATAGTAAAATAATGATTTATTATATAGAAAAGTATAAATATTATTAAACTTGTTTTCTTTTTTGAATCATGTGCTCCAACATATCTTTTACGTATATAACTCTATTATAAACATCTGCATTAACTTTAGTATTTCCATTAGAATTATTAATTACATCTACTAGTCTGTGATGACTAGGTTGGCCAGACTTATCAATAATTGTTAATACTTGACCTTCTTGAGAGATTACCAATTTGAAATGGTCAAAGAAATTAACTTGGATAACTCGGCTACTTAATCTGAATAATACAGCATGTTTGGTTCTAACAAATTTGGTCAGATAATCTAAATTAGAGGTAGGACTAGTAGTGGTAATAGCTACAGAACTGGATAGATTTTCTTCCATATAAGATTTATAGGTTTGGAACAACTTAATCTTTTTGCTCAATTCTGCAGGATAATTGGTTAAATTATAACTCTTTCTATTAATTACCACCTTGTTATTAGCAGTTGGTAAATAATGAAGATAGTCAAAGTTCTGTTCGTCACTTGCAAATACTAAAGTAGTAGAGTCCTTGAAGAATATTCCGGTACTATTGTTGGTCAATTGATAACCTAAACCGTATTTTTCTCCATGATCAATCCATTTACTAATAAAAACAGGCATTTCAACCCTAGTATCTTTGAATGAGCTAGGAATAGGTAAGGTCTTATCTTTGCAGTTAACGAGAGTTTCTATATTTTCAATAATAACATCAAATACACCTTTGTTGACATTGCTGCTAACCATGTTTGGAGATTCAGCACCTGAGTGTTTGTTTTCTGATGATGGTAGTTTGTTCATCAAAATTGGCTTAGGTGTTTGAACATTTTCTTTAGGAGATGTTTTAGCAACATTTGAAGCGCTTCTCTTGACTCTATTTTCTTCTTCAGCAAGTCTAGAGAAATCAGGCCTGCTTATCAAGGAAGATAAAGGCAAAGTAGCGGGTGTGTATTTTTGAAAGAAAGAATGCTCCATTATTTTAGAAATCGAAGGTCTTTGTTCTGGAGTCTTATTCAACATCAAAGTAATCAAATGTCTGGCGTCTTCACTGATAGGCTTGTTTGGAGGGAAGCTAAAGTCTGCGACTTTGATTTTTTGGTAGATCTTGTTAGTATCCTTGGTTTGAAAAGGAGGGATTCCGATAATCATAGTGTACATAATAACACCTAATGACCAAATATCTGCCTCGAAACTGTGACCAAAATCTCCACTGAATAAAACCTCGGGAGCAATATAATTCGGTGTACCACATATAGTTTTCTTTCTATCTTCGAACGCAGTTAATTGCGCAGCTAAACCAAAATCTCCTACTTTGACATCTAATTTCTCGGATAAGAAAATATTTCCTAATTTCAAATCTCTGTGAATAACCCTACTTTTGTGGCAGAAATCCATAGCATCTAATAATTGAGCCATGTAGAATCTAGTTTCTTCCTCAGTCAAAAATTTTCTTTTCTTCAAAAGTTCCATTAAAGATTGATTTTCACAAACTTCCAATATGATGTAGACAAAATTGTTATCTTCAAAACAAGAGTAGAACTTTACGATGAATTGATGCTTCAAGGTTCTGTTTATTTTGATTTCTGTTCGTAACTAAAAGATAAATTGAAAAGTTTACTTTTTGTTTGTGTTTATCAGAGGATATAGAGCTTTTATGGATGACTTTGCAAGCGAATCGTTCTTTTTGTTCGTCAAATACTTCATAAACTTTAGCAAAACCACCCTACAAGATTTAAAATAAAGATAATTACCTCTCCGAGAATGGTACCTCTTTCGTATGTTTTTCCAGATTTACTATCTTTTATAGTCATGGAGACTTCAGGCCAGTTTTTGTTGGAAGGCTTTGGTACAGGCATCTTTTTTTGCGTTTTAGCAATGTTTGTGGCAGCGTTATCTTGAACTTTCAGCATCTATGCACTATTTATATAAATTTTAAAATGATGGTGTGTTTATAGAATTTTTGTTTTTAATTGGTCGAATTCGGGTTTTATATGGGGCATGGAAATTCATGTGAATGCATTAATAATGCGCTTGGACTTTGCAGTTTTACTTCTGGATTGCATTGTCTCTTTCTCTTCCGTTGGCTTTATTCTACACCGTCAATAGAAAGTGTGGTGTTTATAATAGATTGGTCATAATGCATCAAACTAGCGTAATCATATGTAATGCTTCCATGCTCAATTTAATGCCCAATTAAAGTTGGTATGTTTTTATGCATAATCCTTAGGCGGTTTGCATCCAAGCCGCAAATACGATTTTAGCAAATCAAAAACGTTGGGAAAATTGGTACACACAAAAAATAAATCTGTTACAAATTTAAAGTATGATACTCAATAGTTATCCCGCTTTTAGTTATTCCAAATTTTACGGTTTAAGTATAATTTATGCGCATAATTCATTAAAATGAAAACTATCGTCGACGTTACCGACCTATATGGGAGTTTATTTATGTTCAGAGTACTCCCCATTTTACTTATTAAATAATTGGTTGATTTAGATTCATTAAAAATTTGGTTGAATTAAGCAAAGAATCAAAAAGGGATTACTCTGAAGGAAAATAAACTCCCATATTGCACTTTATTTTCGTTCAGAGTAGTCCCTTTTTGATTATTAAATAATTGGTTGAACAAGAGTGAGAATAATCTAAATTCATTTAAAAGTTGGTTGAGTTAAGCAAAGAATCAAAAAGGGACTACTCTGAAAGAAAATAAAGTGCCATATGGGACAAAATTTTCGAAAGATAGTTCTATTCTTTTCGAGAAGACAAAAAAGCTAATAAATACTTAAAAGATAATAATTTATAAATTTATTTAAAAAATAATAAATATACAACAATTTAAAATGAAAGTTGATTTAAAGATAGTGTAATATGCAGGATTAAATACCAAGAGGGAGGGTGTACTCGGCACCTAAGCCATAAATAAGTACCCCTAAATAATCCACAGTTTTACAACTATCCGACTCGTGCCTTCAATATTTTANGCCTTCAATATTTTATGTATATTATTATAAAAAAACCTCTTAATTCTTGAGGCAAAGCATCTTTTAGGTGTATAATGTTTCTCTAGTGTCTTTTTTTGATTCATCTTTTGGTTCAAATTCCTTGTAATCCTCATTAATTCTTGTCA
>NIPM01002036.1:0-12316 GCA_002738285.1 Holacanthella duospinosa | reverse complement strand
ATATTATATATAAATCTTGGCACTAGATATTAATTTGCATATTTATTATTAATTAAAATTCGCCTACCTTTTTACGTAAAACGGCGTAATAAATAATTTTATAAACACCTTAATTTATACAAGGTTTAAAATAGAGAATAAGTGTAAAACTTTTAGGTTTTAAATGGCATATAATTATTATAAACTCAATAAGTTAAAAGTAAAATATAAAAAGATAGATAAAAGGCCTCCTAAACTAATAAAAAAATTCATTTTTCTATAAAAATGACGATTTGTAAATAAATTTTTCTAAAAATATTATTTTTAGTGATATCGGAGAATAATATATTTTTTGATTTCACACAGTCCCACTAATTTTGATACAATTTCAGTACTGATAACTGGTAAATAAATATAAAAGCATCACATAAGGATTTTTAAAAGTAACTTTATTTAATATTTAAATAGGTTATTAGATGAATTATTATAGAACCACCAATAGAATTTTTTCAAATCAAATATATAGGAAAATACGCTTTCATCCACTTTAGCCAATAAAATGTTCTATAAGACTTGTATAGCTTGTTTTAGATAGGTTTATATTTTTGATTTTCCATTAAAGTTACTTTCATTACAAGTCTTGACATTTTTTCAGTCCTTCCATTTGTGGAAAGAATTTCATTTTTACGTCATCTAAACTCTTGAATTGATGCTAATGGAAGGATCACCAATGATACATACTGCAGACGCAAACCCCAATTCAATGCTTAATTCGCGACCGACAACACCCTCCTTACAAGTATACCATCTTTCGACCTCATTCCTTCTCGTTTAATTCTGGTTTATAGGCCTTTCGGGAGACCAGTGCTATTACTACTTCAAAAGCTTTAAGAATGGAATTAGACAATTTAGTAGAGACTTCTCCTACTAGTGTTAAGCCTAATTTCAAGAAAGAAATGAATGATTTTTACCGATTATTTATGCGCTTTATGGAGGAAAAGACAAAAGGCCAGAAACTGTAATCCCTTCACTCCCATGTTGATATAGGAATTGGAGTAAGATTAAAAGTCCAGCTAGTGATCAGATTATACCTTATGAAAATTTGGATAAAGCTACTTATGATAATTCGAAAGATAAAGACTTATTAAAGAAATTAGCTGTCCTGAAATTAAATGGCGGGTTAGGGACGACGATGGGATGTATTGGGCCCAAGTCGGCTATAGAAGTTCGTGATAATATGAGTTTTTTAGATCTCACTGTTCGTCAAATCGAACATTTGAATAAAGTGAGTGGAGGAAATGTGCCTTTATTATTGATGAACAGCTTCAATACATCGGAAGAGACGTTCCGTATGATACAGAAGTACGTAGAGCATAACATCACGATACTCACGTTTAATCAGAGTAGATATCCTAGGATTAAGAAAGATACGAACATGCCTTTACCTAATAGTTTCTCTAGCCCTACGTCGGATTGGTTTCCTCCGGGCCATGGTGATTTATTTGATTCTTTGGCCAACTCTGGATTATTAGATCAACTTATTAATGAAGGGAAGGAATTCTTATTCGTATCGAATGTGGACAACTTAGGTGCCACCATGGACCTCAGCATCCTCAAGCATGTGGTGGAAACGAACGCTGAGTTCGTTATGGAAGTCACCAATAAGACAAAAGCCGATGTGAAAGGTGGCACTCTGATCGATTACGAGGGTCAAATTAGACTGTTGGAGATTGCACAAGTTCCGGGTGATCATGTGGAGGACTTTAAAAGTATTAAGAAGTTTCGTATCTTCAATACTAACAACCTTTGGATCAATTTCAAGGCGATCAAGAGAATTGTGGAAGCTCAAGAATTGAAATTGGAAATCATCGTGAATAACAAAGTATTATTCTCTTAATCAAATCGTTTAGGTCACATCCAGTGGTGAACAAGTTATTCAATTAGAAACAGCAGTAGGAGCGGCCATCAAGCATTTCAAAGGTGCTCATGGGGTCAACGTGCCAAGGAGCCGATTCTTGCCTGTCAAATCCACCTCCGATCTATTCTTGATCATATCGGACCTCTATTCTATGACTAATGGTGAGCTGGTCATGAACCCCGTCCGCCTCAAAAACCATCCTCTTCTTACTCAATTGGCTCCCGTGATCAAGTTGGGGGATAAGTTTAAGAAGGTGGATCAATTCCTGTCGAGATTTCGTGGCCCGCCTCATATCCTAGAATTAGAGCATCTTACAGTTGCTGGAGATGTTTATTTCGGTAAAGATGTGGTTTTGAAAGGTACGGTTATTATTGTTGCCCAGGATGGTTGTAGAATTGATATTCCCTCGGGGTCGATTCTGAATGATAAAGTGGTTTCGGGTAATCTTAGGATCTTGGAACATTGATTTTTTAACTTTGCTTCTTTGATGTTTTCACTTATTTGCTTATATGGGAATTTATTTTCTGAAGAGACATTTTTTCGGGAATTAAAACAGACCCTAGATAAATTTTCAACCAGTTTGTTGGTAAAATAAATTAAACAAACTTTTTTGCTTGAAATTAGCGTTTATTAGTTTACAGTTACTAAAATGAACGCAAGATATTTACCGTATGATAACTAAAACATTAATACTGAAAAATCACCAACTATACTCCAAAAATTAGTTAAGAATATATTAAAATTATTCAATAAAACACTAAAAAACGAAAGATATGCTGTTTTATCGATAGTTGCAGGTGAAATATCGAAAAAAGATATTAGAAAAAGTGGTTTTACTTTCTCAAACACTATGTACAAGACTGCAAAAAGTAAAAGAGGAGATGATGAAATAGAAAATAGTGAAATTTATCAACCAGAATCCAATAAACAAATTAATTAATGAATATTTGATCAAATATTCTGAGATAACATGCAAACTACATAGAAATCAGCCTGTATTAAATCTCCAACAATCTAAACTATATATAAGAAAATAATGGCCGAAAACCCAAAATTAACCTAAGCTTGTCTACATACTACACTTTATGCCCAAAATACTTCAATTCAAATCTTTGAAAAAGAAAACGAATATGTGTGATATCTGCGTAAATGCTAAGAAACTTGAAAGGAGGCTAGGTGAAAATTCTCAGGACAAACGAGTAAAGTTCTACAAACCCCATGCTGAGTTAAATAAAGATCAAAAAGGCTACTTTAGACAAAGACTAGAGAACTTGGAGCATTATGAGTGTGTGGTAGTCATGGATTTCAAACAGAACTTCAAGCTCTGTGAGGGACCTGTGGAAATATCCTAAGCATACTACAACAAATCTTCTGTATCTTGTTTCGGCTTCTGTGTCATCTATAAAGTGGCGGGAGAAATAAAGAGTAGCTACTATAACTACCTCTCAGAAGTTATTAGTCATGATTCCCACTATGTCAAGAGCTGCCTCAGGAAACTGGAGGAGGCAAAGCTGAAAAGTTTCTCTAAAATACATTTCTGGTCAGATAATGGAGGCCATTTTAGATCCGAGGAATTAAGGAGTTATATACTCTTGGAGCTACCTACTAAGAATTACTTCACCTCCCAGAATTTCTTTGCAGAATATTACGGAAAGTCAGATATAGACGGGCACTTCTGACTTCTGCAGAAAGTCTTCGACGAATGCGAAAGAAAGAAAGAAGTGGATTCTATATACCTTGTGGCTTACTGTTTCTGGGAGTTTTTCTTAGAGGCCGACGCCGATGCCTACTTTGGGATCTACGAGGATCCTAGTAGAGAGGACCTGGTACAAAAGCTCCGCATAAAGGATGCTAAGCAATACATGTCCCTCTACGCCGACTCAGGTACCATTTATGGAAATTCGGTATCTACATTCCAGGGTTCAAATCATCGTAGGCTGGAGCATAAGGTGGCCTGCTCCAGAGAGAGGAGGGAAAAAAATACGCCCCTAAACTGAAACCAGATAATGGTTGGGCGGTTTCCTCCTCTCAATTAAAGATCATGGGTAAAAGGGTGGTGCTCAAAACCTAAATATGGGAAGATGGGTAATTCAAGGAGTATAGCGTTGACTGGGGGCTGCTATACTTCTCCCCGTAATTTGATTACCCTGTCGACCTCGGTTGGTACTGTTCTCCGTGATCTAATCAAAAAAACCGTTAGATGGGGTTTGGAAACTTTAAAGCTTTAGTTTCCGAGCAAAGTCGGAGAAATTGGTTGAAATAACTTGGAAAATTTGAAAATTCATAAATCCGCTAGTGGATGCCTCGTTTGAAGATTGACCAAGAAAAAAAGTGGCTTCGAGAACTATTTCCCCTGAAAAAATATACTCAGGAGGGTACGTTTCAGAGGAATTTATGAAGTTGAGTCGAGGTTTTTGGTTGCAATTTTTTGAGCATTTTGGATTTCTCTCAGGGGTATTATGCCTTAACTTCTTATGTTAATTTTTCAATAATTTTGAAAAACTTTATCAAAAAATAGTCCTAAATGAAATTTATCGACTTTGAGTTTATCAATAACTCAGCTTTATTAAATTATGGCGAAAAGTCGAAATTCTGTAACAAAAAACAGTAATAGTATTTAAATCCAAAAATTCAATCGAACAAATTTGATTTTAATATGTTTTTATTTTATTTTATCTGTTTTTGTTTTTTAGTATTGAGTTCATGATAATTAAAACTAATTATTAAGTTATTTTCACCTTTTAATTCAATTACAGCCGTAATTTGATCCAAAAATAGGTAAGTCTTTGTTTGGTGACCTTAAACAGGAGATTAATCATCAAAATATCAGTCTTAATTCAACCAATTTTAAATGAATTTTGCATTGCATTATTTTCATCTTAAATGGGGTTATAAATTTAACTTAAGGTTTTAAAAACTGTTCTAAACAAAAATAAACTCCCATATATGCACTAGTTTCCCGAAAAATGTCAAGCCTATTATCAAATTATAGGGGTATCACTGAATATACGGAAATTATTACTTATTGTTTGGAAATTATTACTTAATATGGCTCCTTATTTTCCTTCAGAGTAGTCCCCATTTTACTTATTAAATAATAGGTTGATTAAGAATGAGAATAATCTAGATTCTTTAAAAATTTGATTGAATTAAGAAAAGAAGCAAAAAGGGACTACTCTGAACAAAAATAAACTGCCAATTACAGGAAACCTTACTTAATATAAAAAAATTATAATTTAATATACGTAAAATAGGAAATGATTTTCATTTTCCGAATAACTATAAATACCAAAAATGTAAATAATTAAATTATACATAAACAATATGAACAATAACAATTAAAACTATTTAATGAATTTAATTACAAGCCAAGATGAATCATCAAATGTTCGATTTACCCAATTATCTTTGCCTTTAGAAAGCCTAAATTCACCTGAAATAAATTTACTTGATACAACCTCTAGAAGAAAAACAAGAAGACCTGTAAATCTTGCAGATATTCAAAAAATTCATAATCTCTATATTCGTGGAGTCAAGGTATTTGAAATCGCACACGGATCTAATTTATCGCGCTCTACTATTTACAAAATCATTCAAGAATTAAATGACAAAGATATGGATACACAAAGAGTTGCAAGCCTAAAAAGACTGCTTGGATGTAAACCTGCTGAAAATCTACAATATTTTCAAAAAGTAAGTGAAGCTATCCAATCCGACCTTTGTTACTCAAAAGGGAATATCGATTAAGTTAAAAGATGATATTGCGATTTCACAAGCAACAGTATCAAAAACTCTAAAGAAATTTGGAATTTCAAGAAAAAGGGTTAAAAGAGTGGCTCATAGGACCGTAGATCCGGATGTAGTAGCACAGAGAAAAGCATATGCTATAAAAATAAGCACTATACAATTTAACAAACTGTGCTTCGTAGACGAAATTAGATTGAATTTACATAGCACTGCACATTATGGTTATTCATCTATCAATGTTCCTTGTACAACCAAAGTAAGAGCAGATAAAGGAAAAAATGTTTATTTCCTTGTTCTTATAAATAACAACACCATACTTAACTATTTTTCAGTCGAAGGTGGTATTAATAGTGATTATTTTTTTGGATTCATACTTCAATGTATTGATTTAGGCTTTATTAGGAGTGATAATTATTTGATTATGGACAATTGTAGAATTCATAAATACCTTAAAATGCTCACGTATTTTGCTGAGAAACATTATAACTCAATGTTTCTTCCACCATATTCACCACAGCTTAATCCGATAGAGAATGTTTTCTTCCTAATCAAATACAGATATCACCACAAACGACCTCGTGACAAAATGCAAATGAATTCCAAGATTATATGTTTGAGGTTATGGAGGAAATCAACTACGCTATATCTATTAATTTGAATCAATATTTTGACCATATGAGACATTATCTCGATTAAGCTTTTATTGGTAGAGTTTTTGATGAATAAATTTTATTTTGATCTAAAATACAAATTATCTTAATTTTTCTATATATTAATTTATAATTTCTTTATATTAAGTAATATTTTCTATATATTAAGTAATAATTTCCAAACAACAAGTAATAATTTTCGTATATTCAGTGATACCCTTATAATGTCTCTATATTAAAGTTATCTTATTTTCGCTTATAATTACGATCCCCCATCTTAGATTCATATTGTCTTGATCCTTTCTAAATAAAATATTACTTCGTTTCATGCAAAGAGGTAAAGGAAAAATTTTAAATAAAAAATTAATTATGAGATATAAAAAAGTTGAAACTTTGTAGTCTATATATATGAAGCTTCTACTTTTATTTCATCGCTCCATCTTTCAGATAGCTGCTAAATACCATTCATATGACCCTTTATATTAAGTTCCTGGATAGTACTCTCTAGTTGTAATTCCAACTATTCCCAATTGTCATAATCATTTTCTCTTAACTCTCTCTTTAATTTTCCAAGACCATAAAAATCAGGTGGACTTACATCTGGACTATATGGAGGATGATACCAAGTGCGGATTTTGTTATCATCAAAAAAATCCATTAAAAGCATTGATTTATGAGGTCTTATATTATCTTTTAAAACCATAAGATACTTGAATTTCTTATCAGGTAGCCATTTTATTAAAACTTCATTAATAAAGCTTATGTAGACTTCTGAAGTTACTGTCTCTTTAGGTGCACAAAGCTTCCAATATGCAACAACATTATAATCCATTGCTACTATAAGCATTCTATTTCTCTGATAGTTTGATTGTGCTACAATTTATGGTGGGCTTTCGTCCTTAGTTCTCCAAAATCGAGACTGGTCACGCTGAGGTTGCATATATAAAGTAAGCCAAGTTTCATCTATAGCCAATGTTCTGTTTATTAAGGTTTTTGTTTTGATAACAGCTCCAAATTATATCTACATGCTAATACTCTATGTTCCTGTGTGAGAAGATGAGGAACCCATTTGCTCAATAATTTCTTCATTTGTAAATATTCTGTTAAATACCGATAAACAGTAGCTTTGCTACAATTTACTAACATAGAAAGTTCGAGGCACGACCAGTCTCTACTTTGAGCAAGATGTTCTTCAATTTTTCAATTTTATTTTTTTATTAAATGATTACTTGTATCGCCTCCTCTAGTGTCTTCAACTCAATTTCGACACTTATTTAACTTAGAAAACATATTTTTCACTGTATTATATTTATATGCCTTTTCTCCTATCGTTTTAACCAATTCTTTGTGTATTATTACCGAACTGTGGCCTAGAATTACTCCAAATTTGATAAATACATGTTTTTCTTTATAGGTTATTGAATTTTTGTAAGTTACCCATTATAGTAATTTAAACAAATATGCTTTAAAAATAAAGCTTAATTTATAGAAAATATTATATATAAATCTTGACACTCGATATTAATTTGCATATTTATTATTATTAAAATTCGCCTACCTTTTTACGTAAAACGGCGTAATATATACAAAAAATTAGATCAAAGTGCATTCACTTACCATAAAATTACAATGTCTTCGATAATCAATTCGGTTTCACCCAATTACATATAAGAGTAAAATCCAGAAAAAAATTACAAAGAATCAAGCTAATATGAGCAACCCAACAAGTCATATCGTCATAGTCGGAGGTGGATTAGCGGGATTATCAGCAGCACATACGGTATACCAAAATGGAGGTAATGTAACAGTGATAGATAAGAATCCTTTCTTCGGCGGCAATAGCACCAAAGCTACTTCTGGTATTAATGGCGCGCTAACCAATGCACAAATCTCGTTAAAGATACCTGATAGTGCGGAAATTTTCTACAACGATACAGCGAAAAGTGCGCGTGACCTTATTCGACCAGAATTGGTTAAGATTTTAACTTTTAATTCGGGTTCAGCGGTTAATTGGTTGCAAGATTACTTTAATATCGATTTATCGTTAGTGTCTAGATTGGGAGGCCACTCGCAACCAAGAACTCATAGAGGTAAAGAGAAATTTCCGGGAATGACGATTACGTATGCTTTGATGGAGAAATTGGAAGATTTATCTAAACAGGAACCTCATCGTGTTCGTATATTGAATAAAGCGAAAGTGGTGAAACTTATTAAGGAACCTAGTAGTCAAGAGGTGATTGGATTAGAATATGAGAAGAATAAGATTATCGAGAAATGTTATGGACCAGTAATTTTGGCTACTGGTGGTTATGCTGCTGATTTTAGTCAATCTTCGTTATTGAAAGAATATCGACCTGATTTATATGATTTACCAACTACTAATGGAGATCATTGTACGGGAGATGGAATTAAAATGGCATCAGAAGTGGGATCTAATTTGGTCGATATGAAAAGTGTTCAAGTTCATCCGACTGGTCTTATTGATCCTAAAGAACCGGATTCGAAGGTCAAGTTCTTGGCGGCCGAAGCTCTAAGAGGAGTTGGTGGCATTTTATTAAATTCAGAAGGTAAAAGATTTGTTGACGAATTGCAACATAGGGATTTCGTCACAGGGGAGATGTGGAAGAATAAATTTCCGATTCGTTTGGTACTGAATTCGAAATCAGGGAAAGAAATCGAATGGCATATCAAACATTATATGGGGCGTGGGTTGATGAAACAGTTTAATTCTGGTCGTGATTTGGCAAGGGAAATTGGTTGCTCGGAATCAGCTTTGGAAAATACTTTTCGCGAATATAATGAAGCTGCTCGTAGTGGAAATGATAAGTTTAAGAAGAAATTCTTTCATAATGCAGATTTCAAGATGAACGACACAATGTATGTTGCTCTCATGACGCCAGTGTTGCATTTTACTATGGGTGGAGTTGAAATTAATGATAAGGCAGAATTACTAACTAAATCTAAGGAGAAGATTAATGGATTGTTTGCATGTGGTGAAATGTGTGGTGGAGTTCATGGCGCTAATAGATTAGGTGGATCATCTTTGTTGGCTTGTGTCGTTTATGGTAGAGTTGCTGGGGATTCGGCGTCGAGCTTTTTGCTACAGAAGTTAGCGAGTTCCAATGCTAATTCAAGACTTGCTAATATTGGTGGACATTTGGATCCATCGACTCTTCAGGCCTTGGTGAAGTTTTCGCCTAATAATGGAAAAGTTTCTTTGGAATTCTGTATTGGCGAGACCAACTTGAATAATTCTCAACAAAAAGGTAATCAAAATGAGAATGTGAGCTCGTTGAAGGATGAGAATTCTTTTTATCATTCTGAAGGACAAGAACAAAAGAAGCAATCAGGTGGTAAGATTGACATTACGGCAGCAGAAGTTTCAAAGCATAATAAGGAAGATGATTGTTGGGTTATTGTCAATGGAGAAGTGCTTGATGTCACGGAATTCATGCATGATCACCCTGGTGGGAAAAAAGCAATTTTGTTGTATGCTGGTAGAGATGCCACGGAAGAATTTAATATGTTGCATAAGAAGGATGTCGTGCAAAAATATGCTCCGGAAACTATTCTTGGCAAGATTAAACCTTGAGCTTTTTTATTAAACTTCAAGCTATTTGGATTCTTTAAAATTTGATTTTAGATAATGAAAACGTTAAATAATAAAATCAATTTAATTATAATTGAGGTTTACCTTTACTCACCGAAGCTTTAATAATACCGGATGGCGAGCTAAGAGGGACATAAACATCGTCCACAGGCTTGAAGCCATCTTTCTTAAATAGAGGCATGTCAACTAAAAAGACATGTTGATTAGGCAATTCCACTTCCACGGTGAAAGAATCCTCTAAGAAAGACAATATTTTGGTAGCAATGGCATACAAAGTCGATTGAACCGATGCACTCTCAAGTCTACAAAACTCTTCCAAAACAATATCCTTCATCTTCTGGTAATTTCCACAATACCAGCTTTTCTCTCTGTTCAATGCTTGGGAAATATCCTTGATGGGCTTGTAATCCATGCGTAATTGCACCTTTGTCTTCAAGATGCGATCTTTAGCATCCGGCAAGGTGCGGAATTCATCTGTGTAAAAGTTTGCAAAACTAGAGCCTCTTGACTTCAACAATTGCCAATCGCATATATGAACACTTAACAAAGTAGTGTAACCAGTGCCCGTTTTGGTGGTGACCAAGGTTGCTTTTCGTTTATCATTAATCGATTGTTCAAATGCAAACTTCTCTTGTTCTTTCAATACACTACGTTTAGTTGGCTCGGAGCTATTCTGTTTCAAAATCCTGTCCCAACTGTTGCATTCGACGCAAACCTTCACACATTCGACAAGCGAGGCGTACTTTGTGGTGATGAAGTCCGAGATTTCCATAGCGAACTTATCGGGACATCGAATATCCTTCTCGTTGGCTATATAATAAATAATGTTCTTCATAGTATCAGTGGCTATGATATCTTTGTTGTCTGCCTTGGTATAACTGGCATGGAAGTTGGTGCCTGAAATTACTAATTTCACCTTGTATTCATAGAGTTCATCTCTTCCTTCAACATTGCGATAAATCTTGACTAATTGGACTTCTTGTTTGCCATATTCTTGCTGTAATTCAAATTGCATGTTTTCTTGCCTATTGCGTGCTTATTTATACCCCTATGATGAAGGCTAGCTAATTCAAGATTCTTATCTCGTGTACTTATACAATTTCCTAATGAATTTCCCCTTTTTATCAATAATTTAGCCTTTGAAAAATTCAATTTAACCTTCACAGTGATCAATTTCATTTTCGTAAATGTAATTTTCACCTTCTTGTCTACCAATTTAACCTTATTTTTCGATTTAACCTTTTTTCAAAAATAAATATAAACTATTATTAGATGAATTGAGGTTTTGTATAAAACTTTAAAGAATTTAATAAAAAATATATCTACTCTATTAATAGAGAAACAATATCCTTGTTTAATGATATTCATTTTGTTTTGATAAACACTCCTTAATTGGAAGTATAACAACAAACATTGGAAAAGCATATTACAAAAAGGTAAATAAGGTGTGGTCCGTATTCCTGTCCTATTTTATAAATTCAAATACAGACAAGTTATGTGATTTTTGAAACACATTAAATTAACTTTATTAAATTAAAGCAATAAAATTTTAATAGCCTTTATTTTTAAAGAATGAGAACGATTGAAAATCAAATCAATCTGCCACTATTAACGAAAATATTGCTTCTAAAAAGAAGACTAGACACTTTAAGTACAAAAACTACACATAAGTCTGTAGAAGAAATAGGTACTTCTATTTATAAAAAAAGTTCTACTAAAATAATCACTTCTAAAGTCAAAAAGAAAATACCAAAATGTCCTTTCACATATTTCGAGGAAAAATGTATATAAACACTTTAAAACTTAAAAATGAAACTTTAAATTAAATATATTTTATATATTACGCCGTTTCTCGCAAAGAGGTAAAGGAAAAATTTTAAATAAAAAATTAATTATGAGATATAAAAAAGTTGAAACCTTTTAGTTTATATATATATATATGAACTTTCTACTTTTATTACATCGCTCCATCTTTCAGATAGCTGCTGAATACCATTCCTATGACCCTTTATATTAAGTTCCTGGATAATACTCTCTATTTGTAATCCTAACTCTTCCCAATTGTCATAATCATTTTCTCTTAACTCTCTCTTTAATTTGCCAAAACAATTAAAGTCAGGTGACTTATATCTGGACTATATGGAGGATGATACCAAGTGCGGATTTTGTTATCATCAANGATACTTGAATTTCTTGTCAGGTAGCCATTTTAGTAAAACTTCATTAATAAAGCCTATATAGACTTCTGAAGTTACTGTCTCTTTAGGTGCACAAAGCTTCCAATATGCAACACCATTATAATCCATTGTTAGTATAAGCATTCTTTTTCTCTGATAGTCTGATTGTGCTACAATTTGTGGTGGGCTTTCGTCCTTAGTTCTCCAAAATTGAGACTGGTCACGCTGAGGTTGC